>APFE030484128.1:162180-184954 GCA_000404065.3 Pinus taeda | reverse complement strand
CCATCAATGGAAGCATTACATTCTGGGGAAGGAAAAAATTATCCACACAAACCACCGACCCTTGTAGTTCATACAGACACAGGGGAAGTTGTAGAATGATCGACATCAGAAATGGTCCACTTACCTGCAACAGTTCCATTTGAACATTAAGTATAAGAAGGGCAACACCAATAATGTCTTTGATTGCCTCAGCTAACCACTGGTCATGGCGCTAATCACTGTGCTTGACTCCTGTGGGCACGAGACTTTGGGGTGGCCACATCTTTACAAGAGTGATCCAGAATTCAATAACACATGCCATACACTCCTGGAAGGGAAGCAAGTTCCAAAGTTTCACCTTCAGGATGCACTGTTATGCCACCTGGGACACATTTGTGTTCCTTCAAGCGAGCATGTGAAGATGATTTGGGAGGTGCACTACAGTCGGGTCATTGGAAATTTCAAAGTAGAGAAAATAGTGGTGGTATTGCAGAAGTATTTTTATTGGCTGAAATTTCGTGAGGATGTTGGGAAGTACATTAGATCCTGCACTGCCTGCTTCATTGCCAAACCGACCATCAAGAAGCAAGGCTTGTATACTCATCTACCTACTCCTCGTAGACCTTGGGAATTTTTTTCCATGGATTACATGTTAGGCCTTCCTTCTACTAAGCATGGCAATGATTTCGTTTTCATGGTCGTCGACAGATTCTCCAAGATGGCCATCATGGCGGCTTGTAAGAAGAGTATCACAACAGAGGCCACTGTTAAGATCTTCTTCAAGCGAGTGTGGGTACACTTTGGGATTCCATAGTCCATTGTCTCAGATTGGGATAGCAGATTGCTGAGTGCATTTTGGTCCAGTCTTTAGTTGATGTTTGATACAAAACTTACTAAGTCCACGACTTTCCATCCCCAAACTAATGGCCAAACAGAGGTTGTCAACAGGATGATCGTACACATTTTGTGCATGTACAACTCGAAGCATCCATGCACATGGGATGAAAGTCTCCCTTATGTCCAAAACAACTACAACAAAGCTCTCCACAGCTCAATGGGTAGCAATCCCTTTCAGGTGGGGCTGGGATTTCAACCATTATGTCCCATTGACATGGCCATACCATTTGCAGCCACTAATTCAAATTCAGCTCACGTCCAATCCAAAGACGAAAGAGCTACCAACTTCATTGAGTGCATTCAACACATTCGCCAGCAGGTCCATGATATATTGGACAGAGCCAATGCTAAGTACAAGCAACGCCATGATCAAATTGAGTGCCACACATGTTCCAAGTGGGCGACAAAGTTTAGCTACATTTGCACTCGCTGGACCCCACCGCAAGCTTCGCCCACTTCGATATGGACCATACACCATCACCAAGGCTATCGGTGATAATGCCTTCGAGATTGGCATCCCACCATTCATTGGTCTACACCTAGTGTTCAATGTATGCCGCCTTTGGCCATACTTTCCACCATTGTTGGACACATCTAACATTATAGAACAACTCACAACAATAGAGCTCAACCTGGACAACATGGAACATGCCACAAATAATCAGATCATGGACACACAGATTAAGAAAAATTGCCAACAAAGGATACAACTATATCGATTTATCAAAGTAGGCCAACTCCTTCACCAGGGCAAGTGGTTCACCAGGGACCAGGTTCAACAGAAATTTCCTCACCTCATGGAGGCTCTACACGCAATGGGGACCATTTCTTCCTAAGTGGGGAAGGAATTATAGAAGTGGATATTGGTGGCCACCCACTTATTCCATCTAGACCCTCCTGTCAGTTTCATCTCTTTTCTTGTTTATTTCATCATTTACTATTTTTAGCAGTTTTTCGGGTCCTGAACTTCTGAAGTAGTTTTGACCCCCTAAATGGTGTTTTTTAGGTCCGTTGCATGCTCATAACCATAACTAGGGGCCTGCGGCAAAACCTGTAGTACTTAGAGAGACCTTTCCAACAAGGTATTGTCCGCACCAAATGGAGATAATATGACCAAGTTACGAGCCCGTGAAGTTGGCTGCCCAACTAACCCCAATGGGGACCACAAAATCTTGGCGCTACATCTCCTGGGGCTAGGGTTTTGGTTGCTTAGGTTTTTCTCATGTTTTTCGATAATAAATAGGCCCTTGAGCTTCATTGTTACACGGTTCAGTTGGCATGTAGCTGCCACATCTCTTCTTAGAGATAAGTTGCCATCATCCGAGCTATCTTATTTCCATTATGTTTGTAAGCATAGTTCAATATTTATCTATTAATGAAATGAAGTGTTTTTCTACTGCATCTCTGTATTTATGATTATATTTATAATTTGTTGCATTCTTGTTTAAGTTTGGATCAATGGTTAACTATTTATAGTTAGTGGTATATAAATAGTGGTATGTGGGATGGCACAAAATCCAAGCTCAAAGATGCATCTTAACTTGGATCTACCTAGTGTCAAGAGGGATCAAATCTCTTGAGATGCAAACCTATTTTATAGTGTAAAAATTGAGAAAAGATTTGTACCTCGAGAGCTTTGATCTATCTCGATGCTTAGAGATCCGAGCTAAGCTGAATCTATATATATGCCATGTGTCAACTCCTTGTTGAACATAAAAAGAATTCCATCTTTCTTTCATTTTGAGTGACACTTCAATATAATGTGTTAAACATAATATTTTTTTAATTCTTAATTGCTTTATATAATGTATACATAGTGGACATTGGATTTTTTAAAAATAGATGTCCTTCATATCAAGAATTAGAAAACGTGTATCGATGGAATAAGAACATTCTATAAGTTGACATGTAGTATTTTACAATAATATTAACAACAACAAAAATTAAATGTGTGTGTGTGTGTGCACACACACACATTTAATTTTTGTTGTTGTTAATATTATTGTAAAATACTACATGCCAACTTCTTATTATGAATTGAAGGTGAGCATTGGAATATTTTACTTATGAGTCACATTAAAATATATTTTTAACTTTCTATCTGTACATGTACATATGAAATTGATATTGAAATATTAGTTAATATGGATGCTAAAATATTAATATTAATATGAAATATGAAAGAATAAGATACATCTTAACTTTGGATCTACCAAGCGCCGAGAGGGATGAGATGATTCAAAAGGGTTATGGCCTCGAGTTTTCACAATGTTTAAAATTAATAATTGTATTTATATTTATATTATAACTAATAACTAAACCAACCTAGATCCATTTTAACTCTGGATCTACCAAGCGCCAAGAGGGATCAAATATCTCAAGATGCATACCTCTTTCTTATTGCAAAACTTGAGGAAAGGTTTGCACCTCGAGAGATTTGATCCCTCTCAGCACTTGATAGATCCAAAATTGAGATGGATCTATGCAAAGCAATTGCATCCCCAAGTTAAGATTAAATGTAACGTTATGCGACAACATTTCCTTCATATTGGGTTGTACAACGTCTATCCGCGTAATGGGGAAAATATTTTAATTTATAAAGCAATGTTTTTTTTTGGTAATTTAATCACATAATACAGTTAGCATCTTTATATTTGCAACTTATTATTCAATATTTAATTATTTATTATATAAATATTTATATTGAAAAATGATTGAAGTAAAAATAATAAATATTTAATCAAAAAGCTTTTTTTGGATGGTTGTGCCACGAGGCGCTCTCCAACCCAGTTGATGGACCCCATTAATAGGTACATAACAAAGCCCATCTGGCCACCCTTCAACACATAATTACCTTTTTCCTTGCATTTGATAGCATATTTTTTACTATAATGTGTTTATTAGGAAGACTAAATGATTTTTATCATATCTAGTAGCCTAATATGATTAATGTGCAGGAAAAGAGTGCATTTACTATGCAAAGATACATTGGAGGTAGTTGGATAAAATGTAGGAGGCTTGTTCCCTATATTTACTCACCTACAACTCGACTTTCTCCTTGTATTTACTCACCCACAGTTTGAGGATCTACTAACAGCTGATGGACTCAAGGATTGTGAGGATCTCAGGGAGCTAGATCCACCTTTTTAGGGATTTTGGGGGGAAGCATCCCTATTTCCAAGGAGGTTTCCCATCAATCATTTTTATATAAATAAGGAAGCCAAAGGGCTCAATAGGATTCAAACTTTTGGAGAAGATACAGACTACTAAGAGCTAGGAGCTCGAACTTGTCATTTTAATTTCTTTATCATGTACTTGAGCACTATTTTATGTTAATGAGAAATATTTTTTTTTATCTTTAATTTGAGTTTGATTTAGAGGGTTGAGTCCCCTTGGGTTAGGGCACAACCCAGAGGCTCTAGTCTCTCTCATGTGTCTTTTATTCATGCATTTTCTTTCCTAGTAGTATTTTCCTTCCTTATTAATAGGATTTGTTTATGAAAAGTTGTTTGTGCGGGTCTATCAATCACCTCTCTTATGGTAAGTGTGGTTAGAGACCTTGTGTTGGCAATCCAAAAATATATAGTTACTTTCTTTTTCAGTTGTTAGATCTTAGATTAGTCTTCTTTTTGCATCTCTATTTCCTACAAATTAGTTATTGATTTAGCAGTTTTGTTTAAGCATAGAAAGCTTAGTCTCTTGTGGATGTAGGTCTTTTGAAAACTACAAGATAGGTTTCCTTTTTAATGCAGTATCCAGGTCTAAAATAAAATTCAACTCATCCTTTCTTTGTTATTTAAACTTTATGCAATTTGCACTGTTAGCATGTTGTAGATGATTAGAAAGCTTGAGTAACCTTTTGTGGTGTGCAATTACTATTGTTGATTTACAGAGTTAGCATTGTCATTTACACTCCTCACCCTACCACCAACTCCCTTCTTTCTACCTTAACAACTCCTTCAAGACACTGTTTACTGAGAGTACATTTTTGGTTTAGCAAAGGCCACTGTGTGGATTGTTCCTTGTGAAAAATGTGCCTCTAAAGGGTACTAAGCTTGGAAATGGCTTTATACAACCTTATTCTACCTTCCATTCCCATTTACCGCCTTCATATTTTCTTTTTAGCCCCCAAAATTCTCACGAATTCAACCTTGCACTAAAATAGGGTAATCTCGTAGCAATCGTATAAAATCTTGTAGCATCGTGTAGAATCCCTCCAAACTTGACCAAAATTGTCCTTAAAGCTATATTTTTTTCTCCTAGCCCTTACTAATGTCTCTCAAGCTCTGAAAACATGATTGGGGAATACCAAAGACCACTTAGGACTTTCCTTTCCACCACTGCAACTCATTTATGCAATTAGAGTTAGTAATCACGTTCATGCATTGAATGACATAATGATGATTTACATGATTATTTCATGAAGCACCTAATGAACTCTGTCACTAGGGTACAATCTCTCTTGAATGCAATGAATGAAGGTTGATTTCATGCTCTTTACCTTATGCAAGTTAGACTAGGTTTTCTTTCATGTTTTTATGCTTCTTGAGCTAGGGTTTCCATTTCAAACATTGTTATTTCTTATGCATAGACTAGCTTTCCCTTTGATGCAACATTTATATTCTACAAGTAGATTAATCTTTACATTCTACAAGTAAAGTATCCTTTACATTCCTGCAATTAAGTTATCCTACACATTTTTTCAAATATATTAGCATTTCCATTTCTGCAAGTAGATTAACAATTCCATTTCTGCAAGTAGATTTACACTTCCATTTCTGCAAGTAGATTAGAACTCTCCTTTTATGCAAGTCTCTTTTCTTGCAAATCTATATTCATTTGATAGAGTGGTCTTTATATACCTTGTTTTGGTCCATTGCCTCAAAGTAACTTGAGTAGAACTTAACATAATATGCATATAACATTGTCGCCTATTAAGTTTGTACGAACCTTGGGTTGATAATTAAAGTTGGTAGCCTTGTAAGTTGCAACACTCTTGTTTCAATACTAGGGATCATCACTTTTTGGTGTCGTTACCGGGGAGGTGTCCAAGTAAGTGTTGTTTTTGCTTAGAGTTGCTTTCTTTTCGATCTTACTTTTGCTTTGCATCAATTTTTCTTATTGTAAAATTTTAGAAAAATAAAAATAAAAAAATCACACACATTTATTTCATGCCTCGTAGGATCAGGGATAACCTAGGAAAATTTATGCCAAAACTCCCCACTCATTCTAGCAATAAACAATCACTCTTCTTTGGTGACTGTGAACCTCCTACTCTGACTACAAAGGAGTTGGAAAATCCTTTAGGTGAGCAACAAAAAATATTTGAAGAACCCATAGGGGAGGAAGAACCCACATCACCTACCCAAAACATGGTTGAAAACAGACAGACTGAGCTTGTTCCTATCAGAGAAACCAATGGGGAAGTCAGAATGAAGAACATAAGCCCGACTTATGTCCCACACTTCCATGGCCATGCCTTTGAAGACTCTGATATGTTCATGTTTGAGTTTATTATGGTTTATAGAACCTATGATTACACTTTTGATGAGAAAAAGTTGAAGTTGTCCCCTTCTACCCTCAAGGATGCAACCTTGCATTGGTTCATGAGCCTGGAAGGAGGCAACATCATCACCTAGGCTCAAATGTAGCAAGCTTTTCATAAGAAATACAAGGACTGATGTAGGTCAAGAGAAACAAAAGAGGAGATATTTGGGATGACCCTAGGGCCACATGAATCCTTAGAGAATTATGAAGAAAGATTCCAACTCAACTATAGAAGAGCTGACTGTACCCTTGACCCAGAACCCTTGAAGCTTGCACTTCTCCAAGGGATTAGGGAGGATTTGATGGAGAACCTTAATATGTTGTCTAGTGGAGACATTTACTAGCTAACTTATGAAGATATCAAGACAATATTCAATAATCGTTCTAGCGTTGCAAGGAAGAGAGGTAGGTCTAATCAAGGCCTGCTCAACTCTTTTCCCTCTACCTCAACCATCAAAATTGAAATAGGGAGCATGTTAGAAGACTATATGAGTGATATGTTGCACACCTTCTCCTTTTAAATGGATACTATGCAGATTGAAAGGAAGCAAGAGAATGAAAAAAGGCCACTGGCTATCTTTTTCCCTAGATGCACCAAGAGACACCCCATAAATGAGTGCCCACTAAATGTCATAGAGGTCTGCTATGTTTGTGAGGAGAACCATGAAACTAGCAAATGTCCCTCACTTTCAGGTCTGAAGGATGTATATCAGGGGGCAGAGAGTAGCTTGGATCAATTTTGGTTCATCAACCAGAGGATGCCACAAGGTCCTCGACCATATCAGCAAGGCATACAAGGTGCACAGTATCCTTCTTTCAATCCAAACCAGAGTGCACCCTTTTAGCCTTGGTATCCTCCAACTCACTCATCTTGGTCCATGCCCTCTCCTTGGCCGTATTCTCCTCAGCTTGTAAATCCCCCCTTTCCATCCATAACAACCTCTGCCTCCTCAATGGGGTGACCCTTCACAAGGATGAAGGTCTCAGGCAACCCAACCTCCTGCCTTACTACCTCCTCCTCCACCTCAACAATAGTCACCCCGCAATAATCCACCCAAGCAACCTTAGTTGCTTGCTCAACCCAATATGAACTCGAACAACGAGCAGGACCAACAGGTATATAATGGGGAAACTTCTTATCATGCTTATGTTGTGGAAATCCAGGAGATCAACCTTAGGTCCGGGAGGGTACTTTCATATGCTCACCCACCTTCTCCACCTGAATATCTTGAAGAAGAGAAGGAACATAGTGCCCCTCAAGCCAATTTACCTCCCTATCCTGAAAGGTTGGTCCAACCTAAACAATGCGCCCCAGAAGAGGTTGAACTTCCGAGAAAATTGAAGAAAATGTGTGTTAAAATACCCCTTCTCCAAGTCATCAAAGATGTTCCCATCAACAATAATCTTATCAACAAAGAATGTTTCAAGAGGCCTAGAAGAAGAAAAAGAGATGCCCCCACTATCAATGTTGTTGGGAAACTATCTGATCTACTGCTTGGGAAGGTTATCTCCCCAAAGTGCTTGGATCTTGGTAGCCTAGTAGTGGATGTGCACCTTGGGGCTACAATCAATGTCATGACTAAGGAAACTATGTTAAATATTAACCTCCAAGGAGCCTTAAGAAAGACCACCAAAGTGTTGCAACTTGCAGATAGATCCAGAATAGCCCTTGACGAAGTTATTGAGGATGTGATGGTCTCCATTGACTCCTGGGAGTATCCCATAGACTCCCTTATCCTCCAACCCAAAACCAAGTTTAATGGATACCCTCTTATTCTAGGGAGACCTTGGTTGGCCGTTGTTGATGCATACATTAGTTTTAGGGCTGGAAACAATGATAATTAAAAATGGGCATCTCACGAAGGAGCTTGTATTATACCCCCTTGCTCAACCTTTTGTTAAGCATGATTTACCTTTGTGGGTAGAGGAAGAAGAAGAAGAAATTTTTTATCAGTCATCCCCCTACCCAGTTTGTACATTAGATGTAACACATCCTCCCACATTTACCCACTTTTACAAGCCCTCCAAGGTAAACATGAGTTGAGTTTTACTATGATATGACCTGACGTCCAAGTTCTAGTTATGGAAGTGAGGCCTACTAACCAGAAACATACTGCCATTCCTCAAGGAATCTAAATCACCCAAGTGTCTAACAACCATCCCTGGTGTTCAATACCTGAGCTGAAACTTATTTTTCTCAAATTTACACCTCAACTACACCCTTTACAGACCATGCATGTAGTTGGAAGGTTCCAACCACACCCATAAGCCTTCCTGTATGAAGTTATGATTGAAATCTTCTAGTTATGTGCATGTGGTGGCAAGATCTATGCCACTTTCTCAGGGATGGCCTATAAGCCACTGCCCAAAACAATGCAAAAATTTGTAGAGTCAGTCTCAGATGATAATAAGTCTAAACAATCAATACTAGGGATATATCTTTCTCAAGACATGCCAGTCACATAATAAGCATTTCTTTAATGTAGTAAACATAGTAGCTATAGGTCATGATGCATATATGATCATAATATTCTTAACGTCATCAGAGAATCATTAAGAAGGCTTAATGGCCTCTCAACCTAGCTGCGACAACACTTGTTAGCCCATGCATTCATGAACCATTCAGTAACTTGTTAAATCATGAACAAGATCCATAATAGAGCACATCATATAACTGTGCATATAAGCATAATATAATCCATGACAAATTATTCATAAGACCAACATAAGAACTAGTACATGTGCTCATCAATCACAATAAGAAGCAACTAATATTAATCATATGCAAAGCCAATCGAGTGAGGGACTTCCACGTACCACCCAACCATATATTGGGATGAACCATATCTCTCTTTCATCCAATCAGCCCCATGCCATATTCCAAGCATGAATGTGGGATCATATGGGTTAAACCAAAATAGAACCAACTAGGGATCCAGAGGCCAAACCACCTCAACCCTCTACCATAGTGATTTCACCTAAATTGGTCCAAAAATAACTAACACAAACACAAGCATGGATGTCTTCGACTTCCTTCCCAACTTCAAAGGAATTTTCCCGTTTCCACCCATCCGTCAAGAGTTCTAGGAGAAATCCCATCTCCACCCTTGACCCTTTGGAATTTTTCCAGAGACCACCTCAACCAGGATCTAAGTCTACAAAACATCCAAAGCTCAAACCAAAACAATGAACCTAGAACACCATGATTATCTAGGAAATGGCAAGGCAAGGCCGAAACCACTGTCAATCTAGGAAAATCCCATGCCAATGATAGCAACATAAACAAATCACCAATGCATGCACCATGCATTAGAATCCAAACATGCTAAACCTCACATGCCCATTGTTACCTGCAATCGAAAACTAATTAATGTCCTTTATTGTTGTTGTACAAACTTCCTCTTGCACTCACTTGCTTTCCTTTGTTAAAATTGATCCAAAGTTGAGCAAAAATTGTCAATTGTTCCTTAGGTGCCTTTTTTATCAATGATGTCTAGTCTCTTCCTTTCCTTTTCCATTTTCTTTCATTTTCCTCTAATTTCCTTAGCATGCATATTTGTGCCCCTTCATCTTCCTTTTCGCCTATTTTCCTTTATTTCCTTAATTAAATGCCATTTATTGCTTCTTTGCCTTTGCCAATGCTTTTTCCAATTTCCATAGCCACTAATAAACCACAAGTGATGCCCACTATAATGGTTGCCCTCTATTCAACTTCGAGTACGTGTCCCATGAACTTGGTCTTATTTATTTACATGGAAAATCAACCAGAGGCTGTTACAAACCCCTCCCCTTTGGGGGAACACCATTCTCAGTGTTTTATGATGCTTATAACTAACAAAACATACTGCTTATGGAACTTTATAAACACAACTCGATGCAAAATTTACAATGATAATTGTTGAAAACATGACAAACAAACTGCTTATGAAGCTTTATAAACCAAACTCGACGCAATATTTACAATACTATACACATATATAAATATGCACATTTTCTCTATCTAACAAATAAAAGGATATGATGCCTGCATCAACAACAAGGGAATCAAAAGGCTCACACTTCCACCCCCAATGTAGTACCAGGAATTCACCTCCTTCCCAAGAAGTCTAGAATCCACTGTCAAAATCAAGTCTGCATCCAATGTCCAGTGCTACTTATACTCTCAGTGAACAGTTACCAAATAGTGTTACAAAATAGTGTTACAAACATAAAACATAAAACAAACGGACAATATAGCAATAACATGAGTTAAAACTATTAATATAGTAATAACATGAATTAAATAATGATAATGATTAGTATAATAGTGTTACAATATAGTAAAACATAAAAAAACAAACAATATAGTAATAACAAGAATTAAATAATCATAATGATTTGTATAATAGTGTTACAAAATAGTAAAACATAAAACAAACAAGCAATATAGTAATAACATGAATTGAAGTTATTAACATAGTAATAACATGAATTAAATAATGATAATGGTTAGTAAGATAGTTTTATAAAATAGTGTTACAAGATAGTAAAACATGAAACAAGGAAATGAACAAATAATATAATAATAACATGAATTAAATAATGATAATGATTAGTGTAATAGTGTTACAAGATAGTAAAACATAAAACAAACAAACAATATAGTAATAACATGAATTAAAATTATTAATATAGTAATAACATGAATTAAAGAATTATAATGATTAGTATAATAGTGTTACAAAATACTAAAACATAAAACATAAAACAAACAAACAATATAGCAATAACATGAATTAAAATTACTAATATAGTAATAACATAAATTTAATAATGATAATGATTAGTATAATAGTGTTACAAAATACTAAAATATAAAACATAAAACAAAGAAACAATATAGTAATAACATGAATTAAATAATGATAATGATTAGTATAGTAGTGTTACAAAATAGTGTAACATAATAGTAAAACATAAAACATAAAATAAACAAACAATACAGTGGTAACATGAAATAAAATTATTAACATAGTAATAACCTGAATTAAATAATTATAATAATTAGTATAATTGTCTTACGAAATAGTAAAAAATAAAACATAAATAGCATTACAAAATAGTGTTACAATATAGTAAAACATAAAACATAAATAGTGTTACAAAATACTAAAACATAAAACATAAAACAAACAAACAATATAGTATTAACATGAATTGAAATTATTAATATAGCAATAACATGAATTAAGTTGAATGGGAAGAGGACGATTGCTCTGATGGCGAGGGTTTGGAAGCAGGTACTCTGGCCGGAACCGGGACCAGACAGATCGAGGGTTAGGGTTCCATCAGCAAGCAGCGATCGGTGAACACTGTACGATTCGTAGGGTCTCGGAGGATAGCGACAGGAGGACAGGCAGCTGGAGATTAGTTTCTGGATAGGGTTGACAGCTGGGATCAAAGCAGTCTGGAATAAGTAAAAGTAACTTCTGGAATAGATTCATCAACAACTTCCTTAATTGCTCTCCTCGCACTTTTAAAATCTTTGTCATACCATGGATTGGTTTTTCTATTTCTTTTATTATTTGAAACTTCAATTGAGAACTTGTTAATAGAATATGAGAGGGTTATAGTAAAATTATGATATAGGTCTTCTATGTTGTCTATACTAGATAAAGGAAGAAAATTAGTTTTTAATTCATTTAGAAAGAGATCATTTTTATTTCTATCAAATATTAAGTTCTTTTCGTTGTAAGTATTATTTTTTGTGGGAACTCTATGCATGAAAAAATTGAGAGTTATAAGTAAAGGCCTATGATCAGAGTCAGGTTCGTGGTCGTTTAAGGTGTCAAAATTTACTATTTCATTGTATAATGGGAGATTGGAAATAACGTAGTCTACCACGCTACTACCAAGTCCATGGATGCAGGTCATCTTATTGGAATTGGGCCACTTTTTTAGACCGTTGCAAATTATGAGATCCTAAGCACTACAGAGCTTGACTAGCTCCAACCCAAACAACTTTTCCATTTTAAGAGGTTCATCAACAACTTTTCCATTTTAAGAGATTCATCAACAAGTATTTTGTAACACTATTTGTAATTTTTCTCTGTTGCATGTTCAAATTCCTTTTACTGTTGTTGGTAACACTCTCCAGTTAGTTCCAACCACCCAAACCGGGCATTTCCATGCTTTCTTGTACCAAGCATATAATTTCCATTAGACTCAAAAGGAATTGTAATAAATTCAAATCATACCTCATTAGTAACTCGTGAATGAGGTGACATCTATAACTTTGTTTACTTCCTATCACAGGAAGTCAAATTAGCTCCTTGATCAAATCATCATATATAAACATATCACATCCAGTTAGCTCAAGACCCAACCATCAGAAATCATAATTCTAGATTATGTGCATAATTAAAAGCTAAAATAAAATGTTGATACTTATCTTGAAGTTATTGTTTGCTTATGCCTTTTTTCTTTATCATTTTCGTACACACATGAGATTGATTTCCAAACCTGACAAGCACCCAGTGCCTTCTCTTCCGTATGTAGTATTAACAGTAAGGGTATCTAGAGACTATACTGCCTCTACCCTCAATGTCAACAACTCTTGATTGGTCTCTTCCCAAGATGTCCAAGGATCCAGGGACTACTATCTCAACCCATAGCCTCCACAAAACCCAAGTTGTTACAAGGCTCCAAGGACGACTATGTCAACTCATAGCCTCTAGGGAACCTAAGTTGTTACAGGGCTCCAACCCATAACCTCCAGGGAGCCCAAGCTGTTACAGGGCTCTAAAGATTATGTCCTAATCCACAACCTCCATGGATGCCAAGAACTAATCCCACTCATAACACATACACATACATAATGTACAACATAACATATATGACACTGTTACACACAATACTACACAATGGATACACATGTCACAATACAACAACTACACAATACATATGACATTAGTACACACAATTCTACACAACGGATACACATGTCACAATACATATGACACAATACCACATCTAGACAACACAACATGTCTGACATGTACACAACACCACATGTACACAATGACAATACTGCACATCCAGAGAACACACCATCTCTACTAGGAAACCTCGCCTCTAGTGTCTTTTCACACTTTACTACGTCCATCCACAACCCAAGTCTTAGACCTTTGGATCTTTCCACTATCCATGCTTGTCCTATCATGCTGCGGATCACACTACTTTCATTCCGTTGATGTATACTTCAGCACTTCCTATCCATAACATAAACATAGGCATAGTTATAAGTGCATAATATCAAAATCATATCCACATGATACTAACCTCATAGATCTTCTAGGGCTACCCTGCCCACTTGATTCCTTATAAAACCAGGAATCTTTTCATGCCATTCACCTACACAAAACAATCATTCTTCCACAAGAATGATCCCCGACGACCCTGTTAGAAAATGCCACACGCACACACACACACACATACACTACAACAAAAAAGGTTATTGGTGAGGGTCATGCATGTGATGGAACTTTAAGGTCCATCACCAATGTTGCATATGGTGACACTCCTTAAAAAAGTTTTGTTGTAAGTGCATATAGTGATGGTCCTTTAAGGTTTGTCACCAAAGCCATTTTTAGTGACACTTTGGTGAGGGTTGTTAAAGGCCCGTCACTAATTCTCTCTTTGGTGACACTTCTAGTGACAATCTTTTATTAACCCTCACCAATGCTCTTTTTTGTTTCTTTTGGTGACGGTAAATTTTTTTTCATCATCATTGATCATTCCAATATTTTTTTGATGATGCTGTGTGCATGTTACTATATTTTTTGTCAAAATATAACTATTTAAGACCATTGTTGTGGAGTCTTTTTCATTATTTTTCCAAGGCCATAGTGGTTACAGTCAGCCAATTTGTTAATAAGTAATTAATGTTATCATTTCCCTCAAGTAATGAGAATACAATTTTCCTAAGAGTCAACACATGATTCATCTCTATTAGGTTTATTGTCTAACAAATTCTCTTTAGATAGAATTCCACTAGTGTGTGTAAGAACTATATTATTTAATACATTATCAAGCTCTGTCAATTCTATTAATGAGAGAAACCTATCACTCCTCAACACTCTTGGCACACCTTAACATGCTTTGGCACACACTAATATTCCTTGGTGCCTCGCATGACTTGGAACATATTTGTACCTAGAACATCTTGCCATGACTAGGACACCCAAGCACATGTTGGCAGGCCCTAACATAACATCGCACTCTACTAACATGTGTTGGCATGCCGTGTAGTTCCTAACATGCCCTCAAAAATTTGGGCAGGCATTAACATACATTAGCACTTGGCACACATTGGCACTTTTCATGTATTGGAACCCATTATTAATGTGCATATCATGCCCCTTTTGAAAAAGATAAAGTTCTGACTTATTAACTCTCATATGTGTTCATTTCTTTGCATTTTAGATTGGTTCTTCCTATTGTTGACTTGAAACTCCTTTACACATATTGGCATACCCTATCACCCTGCACATCCTAGCATGCCCTAGAATCTGGAATGTATTGGCATGCCTTGGCACTATTTGACACATGTTAACACACACTGGAACTCCCTAGCACACTCTGACACTTCTTAACATGCCTTGATATTCCCTAGCATGCCTTACCAATGCTTAGCATACCTTGTCACTCCCTCCTTGGCATGTCAGCTAGCAATCATTAACACCCCTTGACACACCCTCATATTCATTCACTTCCATGCATTTTGGCCTATTTCTCCCTTGTGTTTCCCTATTACTCCCTAACACTCCTTAGCATGCATTAACACTCTCTATCACACCTTAGCACTCTTAGACATGCCCAACCACTTCATAACATGTGTATCACTCCATAACACACATTGACACTTGACACATGTTGGCACTTGGAAATTCGTAGCATGCCTAGCATTCATTGAGATGCCTTGGTATTATTTGGCATGGTTTAATATTAAAGTTATTTGAGATCAATTATTGGAAAGTAGATGATAAGTAACAGAGGAAGATTTGGCACTTAGAATGCAGTAACACTTGGCACTTAGTACTTATTGGCACCTAGTGTTAGTGTGCCTAGCATGCCCCTCTTGGAAAAGGTAAATTAATGACTTATTAACCCTCTTATGTGTTCATTTAATTGTAGTTTAACTTGCTTCTCCTTTGTGTTACCTTGACAGTCCCTAACACGTATTGTCACACCCTTGCACATCTTGGCATGCCTTAGCACTTGGCACATCTTAGCATATTTGACATGCCTTCGTACTATCTGGAACATGTTAGCATTCCTTAGAACGCATTAGCACTCATGCCCTAAAAAATAGCCTTACATTTTTTCACGACTTGGGAACCCAATCAAGTCCTTAGCTACTATAGTTCATGTGAAATTGGCCTACATCAATCACAACAACTTGACCAATTGCACCTACTACAAGTAGATTGTGCCTCATTCACCTAAGAACTACCTATAACTCATCTTAGGCCACTCACGTCCAAGCTCAACTTGTCCCACTTCACAACTTACCAAGACAAGGATCACATCTAGCCATGGCCATAAAACAACTAAGAAACATAGCTTACACATGCAATATTTCACATGTATGTACAGTTTGTTGAAAATGTAGCAAGAAGATCTAGTTTTGACTTTGCCTTGGTGAAACTAGATTAAAACTAGAATTTCAATTTTAGCATAATACTTGGAGGTAGTTGATTGAGGTGACATGGCTCTTGTCGCTCAGTTAACTCAGTTAATTCAAGTTGGAGACACTTGAGTTCAGTTCTATATGACTGATTCCTTATTTGTAGAAATATATTTCCGTTAATTTGAGTTATTCTCAGTTTAACTAGTTCTGTAAGTCAGAAGAACTAGTGGAGGGTCAAGTCCTCTAGTGTAATTTCATTCACACTCAGTGATCAACTAGTTAACTGATCAATCAACCCAAAATAATTGATGCACATAGAGAATTCGAGTTACCTAGTTGAGATTGAAGTTTAAGGGCAATGTACTATTAATTGTAAACTAATCCAAGTTGTATAGGTGGTGCATGTAGCTAGAGAATTTATCTATGGCAATTGCATAATTCCTCGGTGATAAATTGCTTAAAAATAGGGGCAATTTCCCAACAGAACAATGGAAGGAAATAAGGGCTTGGAGGCTCGAAAATTTTGTTAAGTATTGGCCATGTTCAATCAGTCAGGCAGAGGATAGAAGATATAGATGTAGGTTGTGCTCAAGCTTGAGCAAGCATATTGTATTAATCCAAATTCTTTGATTAATGCAATATAAATAGTAATGGGTTTTGAGCAGTTGTTTCCCCCTAGATAAACCTTTGTGTATGCGTGATAAATCATTGTGCATGTGTTATGATATGTGTTCTCGATCATGAATTTGCTTCTGCGGATCAGTAGGGTATATTCTAATCTTGTGATTTAGTAAATTTCATGAGCAATGTAGAATCTACACGTTAATTTCTACATAGTTCATATAAATAGTAGAGAATTAACTAAGGTTTTGTAAGAACCACAAGATGGACAAGGAACACAAGATATAATTCGGCACAAGCCGAGTGCCCAAAAACTTATACACAACAATTTAGAATCTACAATTGTCTAAAATAGTTTAAAACATGAGCATTCGACCAAAGTGTGCCACATGTCACATAAAAATAATAGCTAAAGGAAAAATGGTGTTGTGCCTAGCAAGAAGTCTCCCTTTGTCTAAAACTGCTTTGCCGATCCCCTTATCGCAGCCGTAGGCTTGCCTCCTGCAAATCCTAGTATGAATTTCTCCTAACACACTTCGTCCTTGCCACACTTGAATTCACCAAAACTCCCTCGCACACACTCTTATTTGTTCACATCCATGCATTTTGACCTAGTTCTCCCTTGTGATGCCTTGACACTCCCTAACACTCCTCGACATGCATTGACATTGTCCGAAATGTGTTAGCATGCCTTTCATTCCTTGGCATGTCCTGACCCTCCCTAGCTATCATGCCCTCACAAGTACCCTGACTTAATTTGCAACTTGGGAACCCAACCAAGTCCTCGCTTGACTACAAGAGCTTCACTAAGTTGTGGTTACTATAAATAGACTATGTTTTTGAATTATGTAGCTTGGTAGGTACTCCACAAGCCTACTAAGATGGGTTTGTGTGAGTTTGGTCACAAAAGTATTTGTGGGAAAAGAACCCAAGCGAAGGGGTTTTGGACTTGAGATGGGGTTTAAAATATAAAGGAAAATTAATATTTCCTAAGGTATAAGTGGATAAAACCCATAAGTTCTAGAGGGTTCCTAAGATGCCTAGATAGGAAAATCTATTTAAGGAGGCCTTAGTATGAAGGAAATAAAATCAAGTGAGAAGGAGCTCATTTGATCAAGGAGTCTAGGAGAGATGTAGTCCTAAAGTAGACCGAGTTAGAGGGTTGAGTAAGGGTTGCTAAATGGATTCCATGATCATCCACCAAGAGAAAGATCATCATGTGAGGGTTCACAAGAATGTCTCATACCTTAATGCTTTTGAGATAGGAAGTAGGATGACATATTGTTGGTTCTCTTGTGGTAGGACGAGCTCAAGAGAGGCATCTCATGAGAATCTGGGCTTGTGATTTTAGTGTAGTTTTTGTGTGAAGGCCATGTCAAATTCTGAAACAGAAGAGAGGGTTGAGACCTTGTCTTGTGGTGGTTAGTAGGTCGTAAGGTCTGTGATAAAGACCAATAGAAATGGAGGAGGGCCTACACTAGAATTTAGTGCGAGGACAAAAGTAGACACATGTTTAATATTGATTGAGGTAACTGTAGTTTGAGAGTCATAGATATCTAAAGTTCAGGTCAAGATTCATTCAAAGAAATGCCCAGAATCTATGGATCCATATGAACTAGGCCGAGTCTCTTTTGGGGGCAAGATGTTTTGTTTTTTTATTTATGGGTGGATAGGGTTGTTCTGAATCAATTAGAACAAAAGCATAATGCACTATTTAGGGTGGTTTCCTAGCATGTTTGGTCCATAAGGTATGCCCTTAAGACTATGAAAATATGCATAGAAGAAGAGGGGTCGTGACCCTTAGAGTAAGGTTTATCTCTACAATATAGACCACATATATGGAAGATGGTTTGTAGAATTAGTGTGGAGATAACAAATCCAAAGGAAGGTGGAACTTGAGTAGAAGATTGAACAGAAGAAATGTGCCATATGAGGAATGGATTGACATGAAGAGGAGTTGATTTTGGTGGACTTTCCATAGAGTTTTGGACAAATATTTGAAGCAGTCTATAAAAAGTTAGTCAATGGACTGTTAGTGGATGATTTGTAATCCTAGTTCAATCATCTACAAATTGTTAGAAGGATTATAAGAGGAGTATTTCAGATTTGTTCATACATTGGACGACAAAGAAATTGGTACACAATATTAGTGATTTTTAGAGGACTCAAATCATTATTAGGTGGCAGATTTGAAGAGCCTAGATGAGCGCAATGTTGTGGGCCCTAGATCAGTAAAAGAATTGACTATGGTTGGAAAAATTGATGGAAGTCCAAGTACAATTGGAGGGTTATTAGGGGATTGTTAAAGAAGATCCCTAAGTCTTGTACTTGTGAAGGACAACAAAATTGGTAGAATGGTAGGTGTATTGGGCCTAAGGACGTGCAGACTTTGAAGGACTAAAGTAGCAGTGAAGTGGGATAGCCAACTAGCCCTCGTTCACTATATTGTAGAGGATTGAGTCATTGAGAAGAAGGGTAGCCTCCATAGCCCTAGACTTGTCATCTTGGACTAGTATTATGGAAAAAGTGGGTAGACCAAAGAGCTATTCACAAATGGGGTTGTGAACAACTGATCAAAGACACTAAGTGTTGCAAAACTTGAAGGAAAAAGGAGGAAGATAGAGGGAAAAGTTTGTTAAGCCGAGTTCAATAACCTAAAGGTGTTGATTTCATTGATAGAGGTAGACTGAGGAGTTCTATAATGGGAGTTAAGAGGACTTGTCATATGTGTTTAGGACACGTGGACTGAAAGAGCCAAGTGTGGCCACCATCAACAAGTATGTCAAGTGTTGTCTTGTTCAATGTAGTTTGGTTATCAAAGGACTAACACCAAGCCCTAGTTGTGTTCCTTATATTAGTGTGATTGTAAAGGGCCATGATCCTTGGTACGAGAGCTCTAGTCTGTTGTATTATAATATGTAATATAATGAAGAAGCATTTGAAAAAGTGAAAAATTGTTATCTTCACTAGTTGATTCCTTGATGTGCGTAGACTTCATTGTGCAAAGTAGATGTGTTATGTCATTGACTGTGTTTGCATCAAATATTCTAAACCAAACCCAAATTCTCATGTGTCGTGGAAATTCAAAATATGCCTTGTTTACCTAAGAACTACTTGCAACTCATCTTAGGCTACTCATGTCCAATATCAACTCATTCCACTTAACAAGTTACCAAGACAAGGCTCATCACATCAAACTGCGGCTGTAAAATAACTAAGAAACACATTTTACATCTTGACATAGTACCTAACATGTCTTAGAATGCCTTGGCACTATGTGGCATGTGTTAGCATCCCCTACATTTCTTTGCATGCTTTGATACTCCTTAGGACTTCATGACATGCCCTGGTAGTTTAGTATACCTTGGCATTACCTAGCACATAACCTTGTCACTCCCACCTTAACACACCTAGAACTCATTGACACTCCCTGTCACACAGTATTATTCGTTCATTTCCATGCATTTTGACTTAGTGCTTCCTTATGTTTCCTTGACACTCCCTAACACCCCCTAACACACATTGGCACAGCCTGGCACTTGGCACATCTTGGCATGCTGCCCTATCACTCTATCATTCCTTGGCACTAACTAACATACCTTTTCACTCTCTCCTTAGCACAGCTAGCTCGCTGACACTCCCGGTGATCACAAAATCTTATTCATTCATTTCCATACATTTTAACCTAGTGCCCCTTGTGTTTCCCTAACACTCCTTAACACTCTTTGGCACGTGTTGGTACACCCTAGCACCTAGGACATCTTGGAATGTTGCCCTGGCCTCCAGTATGCCTTAACATTGCCTAGCATACCTTTTCACTCTCTCCTTAGCACACATGGAACTCAATGAAAAGTCCAATCACAAACTCTTATTTATTCATTTCCATGCATTTGACATATTCCTCCCTTGTGTTTCCCTGACACTACCAACTAACACTTCCTTGTGCGTATTGGCGCATCTTGGACGCATGCCACCCTAAAACTCTAGAATTCCTTAGCATTGCCAAGCATTCCTTTCCACTCTTCCTTAGCACACTCTAAACTCACTGAAACTCCATGTCATACACTCTTATTCATTCATTTCCATGCATTATGTCCTAGTGCTCCCTTGTGTTTCCCTAGAACTCCTTAACACTCCTTGCCACACATTGGCACACCCTGAAACTTGGGACATCTTGGGATGATTTCCTAGCACTCTATCATGCCTTGGCACTGCCTATCATACATTGTCACTCCATCCTTAACACAGATAGAACTTTCTAACACTCCCTATTACACACTCATATTCATTCATTTCCATGAAATTGAAACTAGTGCTCCCTTGTGTTTCCCTGACACTCTGTAGCATGCATTGGTGCCACACCCTAACACCTTGAACATATTAGCACTTGGCATGTATTGGCATGCCTAATATGCCTTGGAACTGTCTAGCATGTGCTATCACTTCCTAACATTCCTTGCACACCTTGGCACTCCCTAGTTGTCATGCCCTTATAGATAGCCTTACTTTTTTGCGACTTTGGAACCCAACCAAGTCATTGAAAAAATAATGTTGTTCCTAACCCAAAGTATTACTTTCTTTGAAATTGCTTTTCCATCCCCTTATCACAATCGTAGGCTTTCCTCTTGCAATTCCTATTCTGAAATTATCCTAACACACTTCGTCCTTGGGAAACCTGGAATTCACTGACACTCCCTGGTAGACACTCTTATTCGTTTGTTTCCTTGCACTTTGACCTAGTTCTCCCTTGTGATGCCCTAAGACTCCCTGACACTCCTCAACATGCATTGACACTGTCATGTGTTATCATACCTTTTCATTTCTTGGAATGCCTTGTCACTTCTAACTATCATGCCCTCACAACTACCCTTATTTTTTTTAGACCTAGGAACATAACCAATTCCTGCTTCGACTACAACAACTTGACCAAGTTACAGTTACTACAACTAGACTATGCCTTGTTCACCTAATAATAGTATATAAATCATCTTAACCATGGCCATAAAACAACTAAAAAATGCAGTTTTCATCTTGACATGCCATAGCACCTACCACGTCTAACAATCCCTTGGCACTATGTGGCATGTGTTAGCATCCCCTCCATTCCTTGGCTTTCTTTAGCACTCTCTAACACACCCTACCACTCCCTGACATGCCCTGGCACTCTATCATGCTGTGCACTACCTAGCATATAACCTTGTCACTCCCTCCTTAACACACTTGGAACTCGCTAACACTCCCTATCACACACTCTTATTCGTTCATTTCCATGCATTTTGAACCAGTTCTCCCTTGTGTTTATGTGGAACTCCGTAACAATCCCTAGCATGCATTGGCACACCCTGACACTTGGAACATCTTGGAATGCCACCCTAGCACTCTAACATTTCTTGGCACTACCTAGTATACCATGTGACTCCCTCCTTAGCACACATAGACCCTATCACACACTCTTATTCATTCATTTCCATGCATTTAAAACTAGTCTTCCCTTGTGTTTCCCTAGAACTCCATACCACTTCTTGGCATGCATTGGAACACCCTAGCACCTAGCACATCTTGGCATGTTTCCATGGCCTCTAGCATGCCTTAACACTACCTAACATACCTTGTCACTCCCTCCTTAGCACACTTGGAATTCACTGACACTTCCTGTCACAAACTATTAATTTTTCATTTGCATGCATTATTTTGACCTAGTGCTCCCTTGTGTTTCCCTAGCACTACCTAACACTTCCTAGCACGTTTTGGCACACCTTGTCACCTATCACATATTGGTCACATAGCGCTGCTTAGCATACCATGTCACTCCCTCCTTAGCACACCTAGAACTCGTTGACACTCCTTTTCACACACTCTTATTAATTCATTTCCATGCATTTTTACCTAGTGCTCCCTTGTGTTTCCCTAATACTCCCTAATACTCAGCACACATTAGCACTTCAAACATCTTGGTATGCTTGATCCGGATTTAAACAGGAACGCAACAAATTACAGAGATAACCATATACACAAATATGCAGCGGAAATAATACTTCATTTCATTAATGGAAAATACTA
>APFE030484128.1:127061-157709 GCA_000404065.3 Pinus taeda | reverse complement strand
TGTGGGCCCCGTTTGGGGGTAAGTTGGTACATCAACTTCCCGGGGTCGTAACTTTAGCATATGATCTCCGTTTGACGTGCACAATAGCTCATTAGAAAGATATATTCGAGCACTATCATTGTTGGAACGGGCAACACGGGTCCATGTTCCATGGACCCGTGTTGCCCCCGGATTCCCCAAAAAACGTCGTTTAGGGCCTCAAAACGGCTCCGGAAGCTCAGGACCCAAAAAAACTGCTAAAAATAGTAAGTTGTGCTACAATTAAGGAAACTGAAGATGCTGGGAAAGACAATGGTGGGGGTCCAGGTGGACTTGGCAGGTGGCCACCAATATCCACCTGGATCAATGCTTCCCTAACACTTTAAAATTCCTTGGAATTGTCTAGCATATCTTGTCTGTTGTGCATGGGATCCCCCCAAGGTAAGTTTTGGGGCTTCAAGCCCAAGTTTTAACTAAGTCCGATGTAAAGACTCCGCGATTTGTGGGTTTGAAGTGCGAAGTTGTAATTAAGTCATAGGGTTGTCTACCCTTACTTTTGTAATGTAGTGTTGGCTTGAGAGTTCTACCCATGGTTCGTGGACCATGGGATTGTATAAATAGAGCGAGGCTCTAAGTGTAAAGAAAAAGGGAGTCATCCATAGAAGATCTAATGATGAAGCATTGAGTCTAAGTGTAAAGTCCAGCCTTTGGGTTGTAGAGTAGGAGAACGCTTTGTAGTTGAGTGTGCAGAGGCCTAGTAGTCCATAGTTGAGTGCGCAGACCCCTGCAACTGAGTGCGCAAGGCAGGTTGAGTCTGTAACCAATTGAAGCATTAATAAAGAGAAGTTTTACAATATTTATGTGTATCTTTCCCTGTTTTATGCATTGAAGTATATTGGGTATGAATTGCAAGTTTACTGTTTATTTGCTGTGTGAAACTATATGAATGTGTTGAATAAGCTAATATAATATAAAGTATCTGTTTACACGAAGATAACTAACTGTTATAAGAAGATAAGTAAGATCTGCGCTGTGACTTGGGGAATTAGCGCAGATCGTTGCTTTAGTAGCGTGAAAGCTCCTCAGCCCCTGGTTAGGGCTGCGTGAAGTCGAGTATAATAGGGTGCGAAGGCCTCGCAGGTCAGGAAAGTGCGCGAAGTGACTTGCACGAAGATATTCACAGTCAGACTAAATTGATCCCTCAGACATCTCAAGGGTGCGGAAACTTGGTTCTAGCATTCCCCCATATTGCTTTGGGTGAGAACTCAGTTCGCGCTTCACGGGATGTTGCCGGAAGGGTCAGTAGTACAAGGATTTGTTTGGATAAATAACTCCAAACCTGGGTTTGGCCCCATCAAGCCAACAAATGGTTCCATTGCCAGGACCCGAATCTGCATAGAGATGTCTGATGTCGTATAATTGGAATCCAACTAAGAAGGAAATTTAAGGTTGGTTGGACAGGAGGATTCACGAGTTCACAGCGCAGGAGAACAGGAATCCGTGACTATCAAAGGAAGAGTGGTTAGACTGTTACCTGTACACAAATATCCATGAAATTTTCTTCGCATCTTTCCCTACTGAGCTATACGAGTGGATCGCGAAGCTAGCAGATAGCTAAGGAAGGGGGAAGCTCAACAATCCTATTGTGTGGACCCCAAAGTTGGTGTGCAGTCAGAGGATAAGATCGCACACGCTGTTGAACACTAGCTCGATCGAATTATAGGAGGATTTATTACTGAGTTTGCGGTAGATACGTCAGTTAGCTATAGCGAGGCAAAGCGACGCTTTCTCAAAGGACCGTGAGGTAAGTATGTAAAGTATGTGGATTAAAATGTTATTGCATGAAAAGAGGGTTATGCAATTACCTTGATGTACGGAGCCATGCGAAGTGGAAAAACCTACAGAAACGAAGGAAGTAAGGGACCAGAGAATAACCCTTTGATTTCACCTACGTGAGGGGATGAGGAAGAGCTCGCGAAGGTCTCGCCGTGAAGTGTGATCAATTTGATAAGGCAGAGGATTCCACACATCCCACCCCCACCCACACCACCACCAACTTCACTAACTTCACCTCCATCTTCACCCGTACCTCCTTCGCCACCATTGCGAGTCAATATGGCAAGCGCGATAAAGTTTCCTGTGTTCAAGGGAGTAGGAAATGAAGATCCGGACTAGTTTTAGTTCGTGATAAGAGTTGTACGGGAAGTGCAGGGGGTTATAGATGATAATATAAAGAAAGTGACGTTGGTCAGCGCTCTGCAGGATCATGCGCTAACCTGGTATATTAAGAATTCTAATGACAATCCGAATGCAGGGATCGCAGATATCCAAATTGCGCTGAACAAAGAATTTAGCAGGTCGAAGTCAAAGGCGCAGTTGATCATTGGGTTCAAAGAGATCACAATGCTACCAGGCGAGACTCCTTGGGAGTTGGATCAGAGATTGAAGTGCACAATTTGCGAAGCTAACATGACTTTGACGGATGAACAACATCGCGAATGGTTTGTCGCCTTGCTAACGCTGCATTTGAGGAATGCACTATCACAACAAAGGTTAATGACTCAGGCAGAAGCCTTGGATATCGCGATGAGGTTGCATGAGACCTCGATACAGGGTTCTAACTTGGGAGTTCAACAGATCCATGTGCCGTTGAAAAACTTATGCCTTGAGATGTAGAGTTCTAAATAGGACAGGACAACTCGACCAGAAGTGCGCGAAGAGGTATGGTACGTTAAATGTAAGGGTCAGGCTCATGAAAAGGACCACTGCCTGGTGTTCGTGAACTACCTCAGGGGAGGAGGACCGATGTTGTTAAGACTAGAGTCACAAGTAGGACCTAGTGCGGTGCTTGCTTTGTGGTGCGTGATTTGTCAAATAGGAGGAAAGCATGCTACAGACAACTGCCATTTGTTACAGAATTACACATTGGATTCAAAACAATTGTTCTGTAATTTTTGTAGATAGGCTGGACACGATGAGAACACCTGTAGAAGCTATGAGTTGATGACGGATAAAACCCCCACCTACAGGGTTCAGTCTGAATCGCGACCCCTTTACCAGAACACAGGAATGGCACGAATCGAATTTCAGGGGCACAAACGAGGCCGAGGTGGAGGAGGACCTAGAAGAGGTCACGAACAACTGATATGTTACGATTGCGGAGGGCTAGGACATTTTGGTCGTGATTATATGAATCCAACACATCGATCATGTCTGTATTGTACCTTATTTGATCACGAGACGGAGGATTGCCCTATGCTGATAGCTAGGCTGCGCGACAAGGGAGCGCTACAACTTCCCTCGACTCAGAACCTGCAGATGATAAGGTCTGAGCCACACGAGGAAGATCCAAATGTGAACATAGTGTTCCGAAGTGGAATTACGATGGGAGATGATAAAGGCAAACAACCCGAAGATAGTACTTGGGTTCACAAGGCTCCAACGAAAGAAGCAGAGTTTGATTTGGAGTGCGCTGATGCCTCCAATTCAGGAAGCAAAGATATATCAGAGCTAGAAATGGACCCATCTATGCTTACGACGTTCCTAGAAAAATGCATGAGCTATTGCACGATAGTGAGGCTGTAAAGGGACTGCAAGAACTCATTAATAGATGCGCTAAGACCGTGCTAGGAGAGCCGCGCGTAGTTCGAAAGATTGGGAAACATGTGACAAGGACAGGAAGGGAAATGAGATTGACCGCGTAGATTAGAGAATATGAGATGGACCAAGTAATTATGGACTTAGGATCAGATTCGAATGTTCTGTCGAAGTAGACATGGGAGCTCATGGGAAGGCTTACGCTACAATGGTTTCCTATCCAGCTGCGAATGGTGAAGCAGCAAAAGATACTACCTATGGTGAGATTACAGGGAATCATCGTGGATATTGAAGGGGCAAGTGCGCTAGTAGACTTTGAAGTGATAGAGATTGTTGATGACAACAATCCCTACCCTGCGGTCTTAGCAATCGATTGGGCCATTGACATGAACTGGGTGATTAATCTGAAGAAGTGTAAGATGATTTTTGAGAAAAAGTCTCTGTGCGTAGTCGTACCTTTCGACCCTGTAGAAGGATCGCGCTACACTGAGTCAGTGTGCGACGACGATTTGGACTGCATTTACAAGATAACCGTGTGAGAGCAAGACTAGGTAAATCCCACCGCCGATGGATGAATCTCATGGGAGCGCGAAAGCTCCTGTACTTCGGATTCAGATGAAGAGATAGAGTGATGGCAGAACTGGTTACATGAGGTAACCACGCTAAACTTTAACATGATGACAAGATCACTGCGCTGCATATCGATAGAAGTAAGATATTTGCCTACTTATGATGGATTAGGTGAGGTAGATGCTTTCTTGGACAGATTTGAAAGAGAGGTGCCGGAAAAGCAGCGTTTCCAAGCTTTGAAGTGGGTATTGCATGCTACGCCCGCGAGGTGGTGGGGTATGCACCAAGGAAGCTTGGATGACTGGCATGAATGCAGGAGAATGATACGCATGCATTTTGGGAAGCCTAAGATGTGACTAACAGACAAATACAATGTACGAGATGGTTTGCGCGCACATCTGTCCAGGTGGGTACATGTATATAGTAAACAACCTGTGTGGATGCAGATGGACTTCGAATTGGGGAACACGATCAATAAGCATGTGTTGGGGAGGTAATTGCGTGCTCAATCCATCCAGTTGGAATGACAACATGTGGAAAGAACGAGTGTGTAGAAGGTTACCCATGCAGAAGCATTTAAAGAAGTGTGAAAAGCACTGAACATGTTATATAATGTGCAACGACCTGATTGGGACCTGCGCGTACCAGCAATTTTGTGGGATTATAAGACAACGTGCAAGAAACTGATGGGAAAAATGGCTTCTAGGCTGGCCTATGGAGCAAATGCTATAATACCGATGGAGTACAATAGGCCTATTCCGTGCATAGCAACACCTGTGGATATGATGGTTCGTGGAGCCTTGGAAGAAGGGATCACACAGCTAAATGAAAAAGAACGTTTGGGACCTGATGAAGAGATCCAACAGGGTGATCTTAGGCTCCAAGAACTCATGAAAGAAAGAGTGCGGTTAAGGGATTAAAGCGCTCTGGTGGAAGCAGAAGTCAAGAAGCTTGAGGAAGGAATAAAGAAGGATTTTCTCGATACAAAAACTGTGGTGATAAAACAGGATGCGCATGATTATGTTGATAAATTTGGGGACTACCGCTGAGAGTTTATCAGCTTGATGCCTTGGATTGGACTGTATATTACTAGAGGGATCACCGATGATGGCGCGATGTAGATGGTGAAGTGCGCAATGCAGACAGTCAAGTTAAAAAATGGACTTTTCCTAGGAAAAGTGCTTAATGATTGGTTGAAGCCATATTTAGGTGGCCTGACCACCTGAATAGCCTGGGAAGCACATTCTTAACAATCCAAGCAGTTGAAAGGAGGTGCAGGACTATAAACTACTCTGATCGAGAGTTGCACGATGTCAGGGTTGCGTATAGGAGCGAAGTGTCACGGGGTTCGCAATAGCGCAAGGGTAGCTGCGCTGCCGCACGGGTTTGCTAGAAAGTGACCATTATAGTCACTATTCATGATGTCATGATTGGTTTGAGACCAAATGGGGTGGGCAATAGGCATTTAAGGCGAGATTTATGGGCAAGATTTGGGAAAACGTGCCACCAAGGGAGCATTAATGGACCGGATTTGGGGGGAGCGGTCGAATTTGAATTTAAAAGGCGCTATAAATTGCAAAGGGTTGCCCAACAAAAAACACTTGGTCATTTGAGAATTGAGGGGTCGTGCACCCAGAGTATTCTGAATCGAGAACTGTTTAACCTGTTGAGAGCATTGTTTGAATCCTCGATTGAGCAGTTGACAAATTTCTGGACAAACAAAATGGCAGTGTCTGAAGAAGCTAGGGAAATCAGAGAAATGACCGTCGAAGAAGTCCCGTAGGCCATGATAGTAGAGGATGCCCCTGAGAGCGCCGAGACAGTTGCGGAAATCCCTAAATCACCGCGCACACTGAGACCCAAGAAATATAAGCAACCCATGATTTCGGTGCGCATGTCCCCTCGAAACCCGCTGAGAACTAAATTGACCATGTAAGAAAAAGGGAAAGTGGTGTTCGACCGTTAATATGTCATTATTATTATCACTTTTTAACACCTATTTCATCCATTTCTACTCTTCTTTATCATGTTATTTATCATGATGTATCATATAATCCCATTTTATAATTATTTATGCTCTTATGGATAAATATTATTTCTTCTCCTTTATTTTTAATAAATTGATTATTATGCATGTTTTTATCAATGATGGTTTATTAATAAATTTGTTGTAACATCACTCACCATTTTAGCCTCCAAGATATTTTCCATATCGCAGATTTGATCTCCAGCTCATCATTAAATGTGCCAACTCAAAAATTCTCTGGAATAAGAAGTGACAATTTTGCATTGGATGTTTTGGGAAAATGGAGAAGAATCTGGAAAATCCGAAACATGGGTTTTGTCTAGAACGGATCAAATTAGTTTTGTCGTAAGCCGTTTTTTCAAGTTCTGTCCATATTAAGAGAAACGAAAGGTTCTTTGAAGATGTTTTTCTTAGATTCGCTGTTGTGACCGTTTTCCAAATTATCTCAGTTGCAATACCAAATTCGACCTGTTCCTGTTGAATGTTGATGGAAAGATATCTCAGATATGATCTTGTTGATCAATTTGTTGTGAACAATCCAATTTTGTAATGAGAATCATTTTGTAATAATCTTCATTGTAACTTCTCTCTGCTCTTTATGTATTTAAATGAAAATAGAGATCAAAGAGGGAGGAATGGGAATTATAGGGAATTAGATGGATTATTAGATTAGAGATAGATATGATAGAATAGGAGGAGAGGGGGATGGAATGATTATTATTCCGAATTGTAATTTTATTTGCAGACTCTCGTTGCTGAGAAGACACAACTTACTATAATGTGGCCCAATTTGATGATTAATATATAAGTAGAGTTGTTGTTCCTTCGCATCTCCTGAAGTAATCCAGCGGTATTCATTGGTGGCAAAGGGCCCGACTCTTGGTGGATCTACTTGCTGTTCTCGTACCATACAATGTGGCTTGCTTAATTTCTGATTTCTGCAAGTGTGGTTTGTTTAATGATTAACTTATGCAATTGAATTGCATTGTTGTTCAATTCCCTCATAACAAGATCATTGCTTTCTCCAAGTATATTGTTGTACTGTTCATTCTAATTACAGAGCTTCGGTGTTCATTTCAGTAACTTAGTTTTTTTGTTCATTGCAGTCACATAAGATTTGTTGTTCATTTCTATTATATAGCTTTGTTTCTCATTTACTTTCTGCAATCATCTAGTTTTCCCTTTTAGCATTCTTACAGTTAACAAAATTATCTTATTTACATAATCTGTAGTGGTATTGTTGATTTACTTCATTGTAATTTCCAATTTGGTTATTTAGTGTGTTTTGTGTGAGGTCAACAACTGTAAAGAACATTGGCTATTTCTATCAAAGCTCTTAGATTGGAGATCTTATTTGTGCTTGATGTAGTTTACACCAATTAAAAGAGGAATGAGTTATTGCTACTGTATCCTTGATTGATAATTGCTATTATTTTGCTGAATGAATGATTTAGTTTTAGAGCATTGAGTTTCTTTTAGTTGCAAGTGGGATTTATTAAAAGCATCCATTTACTCTTGTATTTGAAAGACCTATACTGCAATTTAAGAAACATTGCTCTCTAGGATTATAGCGTGCACATATTGTGTACACTCTTGAAATAAGAGGACTTGCCTAGGTTGATAATTAATGTGGGATAAATAGGAGTTTTAAAAGGCAACTTTTATCAACCAACATTTTGGCGCTGTTTCCGAGGAGAGTGTAGCCATTTCTAAAGAGTAGTGTGCATATGATGGGTGCCTGCTAGGAAAGAGTTGGGTACTAAAAATGGAAGGTAAGAACCTGCGTACGGAGTATGTAAAAACCCTGCTCCCCTGCCCGCTTTCCAGCAGGATTGTTAAAGAACTTAGGGTAGAAATAAATAATTGAATTTCTGTGTGAATGACTAAAAAAAATAGAAATTTTGAAAAACAAATCTCATGATTTCACTTAAGTGGTGATGTAAGCACCACCCATTTCGCTAACCAATTGATAGGAAAATTTGAAGGAGGAGCCTCAAATAAACACATGAAGAACATCTTCTATTATGGTAAGAAATGGCTCACATTGCAACTTTTGAATTTCCTATCAAAGATCTAGGAGGAGTGACACAAATGTACATAATTACCCCATCGTCTCTACCAAATTTTCATGGTTTGACAAATGAAGATCTAGATACATTCTTCTTTGAGTTTGAAATACTTTGTAGAGGATATGATTATTTCACTAACAATAAAAGGTTGAAAGTGTTTCCTCTTACTCTAAAAGGAGCAGCTCTCTGATGGTTCATGAGCCTAGGTGGGAACTGCATCCAAACATGGGAGGACATGAAGAACATATTCTTGAAGAAGTACCAAGACTACTGCAAATCCAATGAATATATTTTCGATATGATACAAGGGGAAGATGAAATCTCGGAGGACTATGTAGAGCGATTTCATTACAACCTTCAAAAATCAAAGCATAAGCATTTGAAAAAAGAGATCTTAAAAACACTTCTACTCTAAGGAATCAAAGATGAATTTTTAGAACTCTTAAATCTGATAGGAAAAGGTGATGTTTTTCAGTTGTCATATGATGATGTTTGTGAATTGTGCATAAGGTATTCAAGAGGAATCTCCAATGCTGGTAAAAATTCTAAAGAATTTTGTTATTTCTTTTCCAAATCTGCTACAAGAACAAGAGACATAAGAGCTGAAACCAATGATTTATTTGAACATTTTAAAATTGATTTTATTATTTCTCTAAATTCACAATTGGATATTTTGCGGGTGCAAAGAAATCAAGAATTTGATGAAGTGTTTTTCTCTCATTATCGAAAGGAGCATCCCATAGATAGTTGTTCTTCCTTATCTAGGTTGGAAGTGCCATATCAAAGAGATGAGGAAGCTGCAAGAAGGTCAAAACCATGTAAATCATGGCCTACATGTATGCTTCAAAACACTTCTTCTCCATTCTCTTACTTGCATAATCCATTATGGAATACTAATGTGTTAGGGCAGCCATGTCAGTCTCAATATAACCACCACCAATCTTGTCTACAAATTTGGCATGATTCATCTTATGATTGTATGACTACTCTCCCTAATCTTGTAGCACAAACACATTATCCATATTTTCCACCAACTCTTCCACAACATCTTGTTTGCCTATCAAACTCATCCACTCAACCCAATAAACTACATCATCAAAATGCTCCATTCCATGCACAATTTCCTGCTCAACTCATTCCACACTCTCACCATAATAAACCAGTACAACATGCTTACAATGTTGAACTACAAAATTGACCCATCCTTTCCACCCAGTCTATCTCACATACACCATTGGGGAAAACTTATATTGAGATTCAGAATGTTTCAAATCCAAAAATTGTAGAAGTTATGAAAAAATGAGGTTTCTTCTAGTTTGCATCAATAAGCCGTTTTAAAAGTTCAAGAACTTCATGATATGATGGCTATGGGAAATCAACAAAGTAAATGATATATTGAAGATTGGTTTCACTCCATCATTCATTTGCAGCATCACTCCATACTTCAACAATTTTTGGCACCATCTTTTCAAGGGAAGTTGGCTTCTCATACCCTACTATTTATTAACATGCATTTTGCAAATTTGGGTATGTACATATTTGAAGCCTTATTTCGAAAATGGTTCCACTGGAAGTACTCTTATACGTAATCATATTCATTTTTCAAATCAGAGTATGTTAGTGTAAAAAATAAAATAAATAAAGACATAAATAAATACATTTTGTTTTATGTAAAAATAGTTGTTTTTGTTGCAACACATTGTGGAAATAAATATCGATGATAAATATTTTAATTCATTTGTGTATGTAGATGAATTATAATGTAAATAATAGTTCTACAAACACTAATATTAATTTTTATCACCGATTTGGAAAAAATGCTTGAATATCATATTTTTTGGCTTGTGGGCTTGATGAAATTTCTAAAAACACAGTCAGGACAGTCATGTTTTGAGGGGCCAAAATGAAATATTTTTAAAACCTATTTCTATCCTAACTAGACCTTGATGTCTACTTTCCAACCCAATTTTAATTATTCAATTTGGATTTGAAACAAAAAAATTATAACCAAAACATTGATAAGGTGTCTACCAGGCAACTTAAGAATAGAGTTGGGATAGTCAGTTTTTTGAGGCCTAAATGAAAATATTTTTAAAACTTGTTTCTATCCTAAGTAGCCCTTGATGTCTACTTTCCAAATCAATTTGAATCACTCAATTTGGACTTGAAACGAAAATGTTAGAACCAAAACATTGACAAGGTGTCTAGTAGGCAACTCAGGAATAGAGTTGGGACAATCCATTTTTGAAGGCCTAAATGACCATATTTTGAAAACCTGTTTCTGTGGTATATTTCCTATGAATCTAGTTTACAAGGAAATTTTTATCACTCATTTTCGATATTGTATGAGGAAGTTACGACAAAAATACTAACTCTCTATCGTAAATCAACACTCTTAAAACTCTATTTTTCCGGCTGTTCCTTAGAGTATTTGACCTATCAATTATTATTTTCTTAAAAACATGTCTCTACTGGAGATAAATAAATTAATCTACTTTCATTTCCAATTTGAATCATTCAAATCCGACATCAAAAGAAAAATCTATGCTTAAAATATCCAATGTTGTTCTAAGTGGGGTAATCGAAAATGACTCTATTATGCAAGGTGTTCTAAATAAAATTGACATATCCTATCATTGAATTTTTAAAACCTATTTCTGTTGGAGATGTACCTTTTAATTAGCTCTCATCTGGCTTTGGAATCACTCAATTTGGACGAAAAACAAAGAAGTCATGATTAAAACACTGCAGGTTAGCATGATTGGCCACTGCTCTCCCGCAAGTGACAAATAAATTTTACTTTGTTATTTTCTCTGTGGATTTGTTATACAGAGTAACTACTTGTTGTTTTTTAGCATAATTCTTGGATTAGGGGAGCACAAAACTTTTTTTGGGTGTATTTTTTTCTATTCCTTTTAAAGAACAACACTTTTTTTGGGTGTATTTTTGCTGTTCTTTTTAAGGAACCACACTTTTTCGCATGCATTTTTTTGTTGTTCCTTTTAAGGATCAACATTTTTTGGGTGTATTTTTTGCTATTCCTTTTAAGGAACAACACTTTTTCGCATGCATTTTTTTGCTGTCCCTTTTAAGGAACATCACTTTTTTTGGGTGTATTTTTTGCTGTTCCTTAAAAGGAACAACACTTTTTTTGGGTGTATTTTTTGCTGTTCCTTTTAAGGAATAACACTTTTTCGCATGTAAGCACTTTTTTTTGGGTGTATTTTTTGCTGTTCCTTTAAGGAACAACACTTTTTTTTTGGTGTATTTTTTGTTGTTATTTTTAAGGAAGTGTTAGGAGCAACACTTTTTCACATGCTTTTTTTGTTGTTCCCTATAAGGAACAACATTTTTTTGTGTATATTTTTTTGCTGTTCCCTATAAGGAACAACACTTTTTCACATACATTTTTTTGTTGTTCCCTATAGGGAACAACACTTTTTGGCGTGCATTTTCTTTGCTGTTCCTTACAAGGAACAACACTTTTTCCAGTGTTTTTGCTGTTCCTTCAAGGGAACAACACTTTGGAATATTTTCGAGAAAAAGCCTTCTTTCCTCTTGTGAGATTATTCCTAGTTCATCTCAATCACATTTTATTGATTCCCCATCATGGAATGAAGTACACTACTTTTATGAGGAAAAGAATTATGGATTCTATTAAAGCGAGTTAATATCATTCACGTTATGACCTTTAACATGACAGCTCTTTGATGATAGATTCTTTTCAAAAGGGACACAATTATTTATATACTACTTTACTGCATTGTTTTCTATTGAACATGATACTGATTGATCATCTTAATACCATGTTGGTTCCATCCTTCCTGGTTATAATCTTCTCTGTCTGTAATAAATGAGGTTATGGGTATATATATATATATTTTATTGACATGTTCAACTTCTTCCACCATCCCTACTCTTAAGGAGTACCAAGCCTCCCTCTATTTATCATAAAAATGTGTAATAACAACAAAATTTTGCCTACAAATGGAGGATAGGGGGTCTCATTACGAGCCAGCCTATCATGTTCATAAGGCTGTAACGAAGTGACATTCCCACTATAGCCACCACACCAGGGTTATGATCCATTGGATAGCCACAATATCCTTGGAACAGGAGGTCTCATCACGAGCTGGCTTGATCACTTTTGCTACATCCCAGTGAATGGCAGTGTGGTTATTCAGTTACCGTGCGAGCACACTGATCTCTTTTGTAGAACAACACTGGAACTCTTCATTTACAAATTGAGGATCCTGGCTCATATGGGTTAAAAAACAACCCTGTCGAGGCTATGGACGCCTGCTGGCAGTAGAGGCTCTGCTTATGATATTGAAGTTATATCTTATCGTCAATTATTACTATAATACCCTTTTCTTATTATTTTTTTATCAGAGAAGTTATTCCCTTAATTTTTCTCTGTTTTAAACCTTTACGCATGAGAAATTATTTTCTGATCAAACGCATCATTTTCAGCTAAAATATCGTTAGCAAAGCATCTTTTTGGCATATTGCTGTCAGTTTTTTTCTCGCATAACTTATCATCAATCCAAAGCGTCCTATCTCTTATTCATAACTATATTTACACACTCTGTTCTCATTATAACCATACCTCTTGTCATCCTATCATTGATATGTGTCCTCTGCTTCATTTACTGCCGTATTGTTCATTCCCTTGCCTTGTCGTCAGCACGACACCTTTCATATGCTTTATGGTCATGGAATCCATTTTCCAATTAGAAGGGGGAATGTATGCATTATGGGATAACATGCGACATAATTACTTCACATTGCCATAACTTGTTGATTTGAAAAAATATTAGTATTGCATGTATACAAAAGTTTTTCTGATTGAAATTTTTGCATGCATTTTATCTGTTGCTATTCAAAACTAACACTGTGGATTCAAGAACATTGTACGCAAAATATTGATTTGTTTACAGAATAACAAGTAGTATGGGGGGAAACTCTATTCACAGCATGACCACACTATTGCAACTAACAGAAGAGGCTCGAGCAACTCGCGAATGCGAACAATTATTCAAACATGATGTGCTTGCCTGGATTCCACCTTTTGCATCACTTTCAACACCAACTCTGCCAACATCAGCTTCAACAAATGCCAGTCCATACATGTCATTCTACATTTTTTTTTGAAGGTAAAACTTGAAGTAAAATAGCATAATTTTCTGATTTATTACGAATTTAGGAGAATTTCATGAAAATCCATTGAGCATTATTTATCATCATTCATTCCACATATTTACCACTTCCCATTTTTCAGAGACATATCATCTTTCAGTTTGGGGGAGTGTTGCTTTTATTCATTTCTTTCTTATGACCATGTCATTAATATTCTTTATCATCCATTGATATTCTTATTCATTGTCAACATCTCCCTTATTCCATGTTGTTTTACACCAAGCATAGATTTCAACAGATGGTAGTGCCCACCTCAATTTGTTATCTAGCATTGCATGAGGGCATGCTAATTCTCCAGTTTGGGGGAGGAATTGTTACACATGATGAATGTTTTCTACATTCTTTCTCATTTAAGACATACAATTTCATTTTTATACAGTGCAGAAATTGATTGGCGTATATATTTAAAACTATGAACTGAATTCTTGCGATTTTTGGATAACAAAGACATATCATTAAAATACACAAACCCAGATAATTTCAAGTTAAATTAGTTCATAAAATTTCAGAAATCATGCACTATCACCTACAACCATTTTGTTTATATCTCATGATCCGTGCATCAAAACGATCTGACTTTTGGACCATATAAGCATTAATATATTATAAATCTACTTACAAAATTTTAGCAAAATCTGGCTTGTAGTTTTTAAGAAAATGTTTAATGAAGTTTGCTGTTACTTATATCATATTTTGCTGCAACTTCATATACACATAAGTTGAATGTCAATGAAAAAATTGTTACGCCTTCATCAACATTGCTAAAATTGAATATTCATTATTTGAGGAAGAATTCATTGCTTGGTTAACACAGAGTCTTTGGGTTGCATGAGGACATGCAATATATTTAGTTTGGGGGTATGTTGGGCCGTTAATATGTCATTATTATTATCACTTTTTAATATCTATTTCATCCATTTCTAGTCTTCTTTATCATGTTATTTATCATATAATCCCATTTTATAATTATTTATAATCTTATGGATAAATATTATTTCTTCTTCTTTATTTTTAATAAATTTATTATTATGCATGTTTTTACCAATGATGGTTTATTAATAAATTGGTTGTAACATCACTCACCATTTTAGCCTCCAAGGTATTTTCCATATTGCAGATTTGGTCTCCAGCTCATCATTAAATGTGCCAACTCAGAAATTCACTGGAATAAGAAGTGACAATTTTTCATTGGACGTTTTGGGCAAATGGATAAGAATCTGGAAAATCTGAAACATGGGTTTTGTCCAGAACGGACCAAATTAGTTTTGTATCAAGCCATTTTCCCAAATTCGGTCCGTATTAAGAGAAGCAGAAGGTTGTCTGAAAACATTTTTCTCTGATTCGCTGTTGTGGCCGTTTTCCAAATTATCTCAGTTGCAATACCAAATTCGACCTGTTCATGTTGAATGTTGACGGAAAGATATCTCAGATATGATCTTGTTGATTAATTTGTTATGAACAATCCAATTTTGTAATGAGAATCATTTTGTAATCATCTTTGTTGTAACTTCTCTTTGCTCTCTGTGTATTTAAATGAAAATAGAGATCAAAGAGGGAGGAATGGGAATTATGGGGAATTAGATGGATTATTAGATTAGAGATAGATAGGATAGAATAGGACGAGAGGGGGATGGAACAATTATTATTCCGAATTGTAATTTTATTTGCAGACTCTTGCTGTTGAGAAGACACAACTTACTGTGATGCTGCCCGATTTGATGATTAATATATAAGTAGAGTTGTTGTTCCTTCACATCTCCTGAAGTAATATGGCAGTATTCACTGGCGGCTAAGGGCCCGGCTCCTGGTGGATCTACTTGTTGTTCTTGTACCATACAGTGTGTCTTGCCTAATTTCTGATTTCTGCAAGTGTGGTTTGTTTAATGATTACCTTCTGCAATTGAATTGCGTTGCTGTTCATTTCCCTCATAACAAGATCATTGCTTTCTCCAAGTATATTGTTGTGCTGTTCATTCTAATTACAGAGCTTCGTTGTCCATTTCAGTAACTTAGTTTTGCTGTTCATTGCAGTCACATAAGATTTGCTGTTCATTTCTATTATATAGCTTTGCTACTCATTTACTTTCTTCAATCATCTAGTTTTGACTTTTAGCATTCTTACAGTTAAAAAAATTATCTTATTTACATAATCTACAGTGGTATTGTTGATTTACTTCATTGTCATTTCCAATTTGGTTATTTAGTGTGTTGTGTGTGAGGTCAACAACTATAAAGAACATTGGCTATTGCTGTCAAAGCTCTCAGATTGGAGATCTTATTTGTGCTTGATGTAGTTTACATCAATTAAAAGAGGAATGAGTTATTGCTACTGTATCCTTGACTGATAATTGCTGTTATTTTTCTGAATGAATTATTTAGTTTTAGAGCATTTAGTTTCCTTTAGTTGCAAGTGGGATTTATTAAAAGCATCCATTTACTCTTGTATTTGAAAGATCTATACTGCAATTTCAGAAACATTGCTCTCTGGGAATATAGCGTGCACATATTGTGTACACTCTTGAAATAAAAGGACTTGCCCCGGTTGATAATTAATGTGGGATAAATAGGAGTTTTAAAAGGCACCTTTTATCAACCAACAAGCGGTTAATTTGGAAACCGACGAGGAGGAGGACGACTTTGAAGACATCCTGATAAAAGAGGACGAGGATGAAGACATGGAGGAAGAAACTGAGGGTGCAGACCCTCCAACCAAGTTGCCCGCGTATGTTCCTTCGCGAAAGGGGAAGGAAAAGGTGCCCCAAGACCTAGATGAGAGCAAGAGCTCTCTGCAGACAACGCTGCTACCTGACGATATCATTTTTGAAGGAGCACACTTGGGATGGGTGCCGAGTTTGAAGTTTGAAGATTGGGACCTTGCAGACCATGAAAAGTTCCCACACTTAGAAACCACGCAGCTCATGAAGCCAAAGCAAAAAACCGCAATGAGAGTCATAGAGTTGGAGCCACGTAAGTGGTTACGCGGAGTCGAAAAGGCAGGGTTGCTGGACCTACTCTGGGTGCCACATTACCATTGCGCCCCAGTAACTATCTTTGTCATTAGGTAGCTACTCTGTCTGGTGCATTATGGGTGTTTGTGGTTGGAGGAGCCCATCCCCATCACAGACCACCTAATCCAGATAATTACCTGACTCCCTTGTAAAGGGGAAGACCCAACAAACATCTCAGAGGGTAAAAATAGTGATTTGGCCATCGCAGAGGCCCTTAAAAAGAAATATAAGCTGGAGAAGAAAAAGAGGGGCTACACGATCTCCAGTATCAACAATAAGGTAGTCAGGGTTGCGACTCAGATATTGGCTGGTAAGGTCATGCGAAAGTTCTGAGCGGATGAGGTGCCCATGTCAGTGGTTGCACTTGCCGAGCAGTGTGCAGAAGGGGTCTAGTTTAACTGGCTTGAATTCTTGTGCAAGGAGTTCTTGGAGAATTGTTGCGAGGCACAAGAACAGTGGAAAACCTTCCACTATGCATGGCTTCTGCTCTCCATAGTGCTGGTGGTTGGGGAACTGCTTGAGGAAAACCAGTTCCCCACAATTGCGAGGGATCCCCTGGAGGCTGTGAAGTACGCTTTGTTATGGGTCACTAAAGACGCGCACTGGATCCGAGATAGTAAAATATTCTGGGTGTTCATGGAGATGAACATCAGAATGGGGATTAACCTTAAGCCATGGTTATCATCCACTATCTACAACAACTTGCAAAGCTTCACTGAATTTAAGGCAGACTTCCATCACGTCTAAATTAGGGCATGCAAGGACCCCATGAAGAAGTGGAGTCATGGCCGCTGGAGTGGCGTGCTCCAGCCCTCTTTGCGACGGAAACAGAAAATTCTGCTGCACAATGGAAGAAGGAGGAAACAAAACTACGGATGGCATAGTTGGCAGAGAAGAGAAGGAAAGCGGCAGCAGCAGCAGAAGCATAGAAGGATTGTGAGTGCCAGAAGTCGCCTTCGCCTGAGCAGGAACAAGGAATGGAGACAGAGATAAAGGAGGGTGGCACAGACCCAGAAATGAAATCTACACAGTTAAAGCACCAACGCCTGAGAGAGAAGGTGGTGCCGTGAAATAAGTTGAAAGCATCTAAGACTTCTTTCAGCTCGATCACCCTCACTGAGGGAGATCTGCACGATACAGGGGAGACGGTGCGGGAAGTCACCACGGAGGCCCTCCAACAGTTGGTGGAGGAGAATCAGATTGTGTTGGTGGCCCTCCAGACACAGATTTAGGAGTTGCAGGTGTGCACTCCCCAGGCTGGTACTCTCTCGACCAGCCTCACAGTAAGAATGAACGCGGCTGAGGAAATGTTGCATGCCCGCATGACCAACACAATAGTGCTACCAGAGGGGGCACTGGTTACAGAAAATGAGGCTGACAGGCCTACGGTCAGTGCATTGAAAGGGGTAGGAATCAACATGGTTGCGCTCCCTCGGGAGACACTCTATGTCCTGCAGGACGGAGTGGCTGCAAAACTACGGAGCTATGGTTGAAGGCGTAGCCTTCAACTCCTCCAGAGGTAAGGGAACAACGCGTCAGCGCCATTACATTAGGGATGGAGGAGATCAACAGTGCAGTAAAAGACTGCACTACAATGTTAGAAGAATCATCCGAGGCCTCACCACTCTTCAGGAGGACCCGAACATACAACGCTTAGAAATGGAGGTGCGTGAGCTACAACAACAATATGACAACATCAAAGGGACCGTGCAGACGGTGGCCCTTACATAGAGGCTCGCGCGGATGCAACAGGCCAAAGCGCTTAAGGAGTAGGTAGACGTAGCGCGACATAGAGAAGCGATTTTGAAGGTGCATGTCTAGACTTGGATCGACGAGACCTTCGTCATCACAACAACGATTGAAGGCAAGCTCACGCAGATGCAGGGGACGCAGGAGCATATATAGGGAAGTAGTTCAGACACTGTGGTCTTCGAACAACGCAAGGAAATACAACAGGTAGCCACTCAGTGCATTGCCGACCTTGCAGTAGTTCGAGCAGAATTGGGAGGTCTCCGCGTGAAGATCTCCGCACAGACAGAGTGACTTAAGGGCAAGTCACGATTTTTGTGTTGGGGGCCTATTGGGTGCGTGATCCCTCCCAAGGCAAGTTTTGGGGCTTCAAGCCCAAGTTTTGACTAAGTCCGATGTAAATACTCCACGATTTGTGGGTGTGGAGCGCGAAGTTGCAATTAAGTCATAGAGTTTTGTAATGTAGTGTCGGCTTGAGAGTTCTACCCATGGTCCGCAGACCATGGGATTGTATAAATAGAGCGAGGCTTTTAGTGTAAAGAAAAAGGGAGTCATCCATAGAAGATCTAATGATGGAGCATTGAGTCTAAGTTTAAAGTCGAGTCTTTGGGTCGTAGAGTAGGAGAAGGCTCTGCAACTGAGTGCGCAGAGGCCTAGTAGTCCGCAGCTGAGTGTGCGGACCCCTGCAGCTGAGTGTGCAGGGCAAGTTGAGTCTGTAACCGATTGAAGCATTAATAAAGAGAAGTTTTACAATATTTCTGTGTATCTTTCCCTGTTTTATGCATTGAAGTATATTGGGTATGAATTGCAAGTTTACTATTTATTTGCTGTGCGAACTTAGATGAATGTGCTGAATAAGATAATATAGAATAAAGTATCTCTTTACATGAAGATAACTAACTTTTATAAGAAGATAAGTAAGATCTGTGGCGTGATTTGGGGAATTAGAGCAGATTGTTGCTTTAGCAGCGTGAAAGCTCCTCAACCCCTGGTTAGGGCTGCACGAAGTTGAGTATAACAGGGCGCGAAGGCCTCGCAGGTCAGGAAAGTGTGCGAAGTGACCCGCGTGAAGATATACACAGTCAGACTAAATTGATCCCTCAAACATCTCAAGGGTGTGAAAACTTAGTTCTAGCATCCCCCCATACTGCTTCGGGTGAGACCTGAGTCCGCGCTCCGCGTGATGTTGCCGAAAGGGTCAGTAGTACAGGGATTTGTTTGGCTAAATAACTTCGAACCAGGGTCAGGTCCCCTCATGCAAACATTGTCACTCCCTCCTTAGCACACCTGAAGCTCACTGACACTTCATTTCCATCAATTTGAAACTAGTTCTCCCTTGTGTTTCCCTGGAACTTGGTTGTAACACTCCCTAACATGTTTTCATGCCACAACCTGGCACTTGACACATCCTGGGAGGCCTTAACACTTGGCATGTCTTGGCATGCCTAACATGGATTGGAATTGTCTAGCATGTGTTAGTACTTCCTGGAATTCTCTGACACACCTTAGCACTCTATAGATGTCATGCCCTCATAGATAGCTTTATTTTGTTTACGGCTTGGAAACCCAACTAAGGCATTGGAAAAACAGTGTTGTGCCCAACCCAAAGTATCCCTTTGTTTGAAACTACTTTTTCTATCCCCTTATTGCAACCATAATATTTCCTCCTGGAAGTCCCATTATGAACATCTCCTAGCACACTTCATCCTTGGGACACCTAGAATTCGTCGGCACTCCTTGGCACACACTCTTATTCATTTATTTCCATGCATTTTGACCTAGTTCTCCCTTATGATGCCTTGGCACCCTCTAACACTCCTCAGTATGCATTGACACAATCTAGCATGCCTTTTCATTCCTTGGCATGCCTTGGAACTCCTTAGTTATCATGCCCTCACAACTACCCTTACTTTTTTGGGACTTCAGAACCCAACCAAGTCCTTCCTTGACTACAACAACTTGACCAAGTTACAATTACTACAACTAGACTATTCCTTGTTCACCTAAGAACTGACTATAACTCATCTTAGGCTACTCATGTCCAATTTCAACTTATCCCACTTAACAAGTTAGAAGTTATCATGTCAAGGCTCACGTCCAACCATGACCATAAAACAACTTAGAAACACAGTTTACATATTGACATGCCATAACACCTTGCACATCTAACAATCTCTTGGGACTATGTGGCACGTGTTAACACCCCCTGCATTCCTTGGCATGCTTTGGCACTACCTAACACACCCTGACATGCCCTCCCACTCTAGCATGCCTTGGCACTACCTATCATATAACCTTGTCACTCCATCCTTAGCAAACGTGAAACTCACTAAGACTCCCTATCACACATTATTATCTATTCATTTCCATGCATTTTGAAACAGTTCTCCCTTGTGTTTCCATTACACTCCCTAACACTCCTTGGCACACAATGACAAACCCTAACACCTGGCACATCTTAGTATGCCACCCTGACACTCCAGCATTCCTTGGCACTACCTAGCATACCTTGTCACTACCTCCTTAACACACCTAGAAGTCACTAATACTCCCTACCACACACTCTTTTTCATTCATTTCCATGCATTTGAAAATAGTGCTCCCTTGTGTTCCTGTTACACTCCCTAACACTCCATGGTACGCATTGACACACCCTAGTACTTAACCAATAAGGGGATTATAGGCTCTCTTATCACAACCCATAAACCCTAATGCATTTAATCCCTTAGCTAAGGGGGCCCAAGGGTGTAGTTGTAGGGGTTTTGGGACCAAATTTAGGGGTTAATAAAATTAGGAGAAGTTGAATGGTATGACCAAAAGGGTGGGATGGGTATCTTGTTGTGTGTTGAATGGGGCAAGGGGAGGTCAAAGCATGGTTTAGTAAGATCTATAATCCTATAATTAGAGAATGAGAAGGCAACTTATGGCCTAATGTCAAATTGGGTAAGGGGCCTAGAGGGAAGGAAATAAGAGCAATTGACAAGGGATCAACCCCCAGTAGTGGTAATAAGGGGATTGGGGGTCCCATTATCACAACTCATAATCCCTTAACCCATAACCAATAAATTCCCTATCCCCCTAACTCCCAAGCCATAATCACTTAATTCTTACACTCATAACTCATAACCCATTAACCCCCTTCCCTATTAAACCTTAAGCCACTAGCCCCTAACCTAAAATCCACGAACCCCATAATCCCTAACTCCTTATATTATTAACCTATTGTTATAACATATTTGGGCACTGCAACCCCAATCACTTATGTCGATAAACCAAGGGCTCTTAAACCCCTCAAAGTGTTATTCCACACCCTAAAATATCAAGGTCAGCTGATTACATAATTTCCTAGAAGTTCTCCCTGAAAAACCACTCAGAACTGGCCAAAACTGGACCATACAGACTACTCCTTAGTCAAGGTGTGATGCATCTCACCTGCTACACACAAGAGGTGTGATGCATAATGAAAATGCCTTCTGTAGGGTGCGATGAGCGAGAGTAGACAAATGGCAGAGATAGTTTGCTAAGTGGAAACCCATAGAATCTTCTAGAAACTTCTCATATGACACTTGCCTCTCTGAATTTTCCTAGGGATGAGTAAGAGATCATGAAATCTCCAAGTGGAACCAAGAACTATCAGTGAAATGACACTAATAAAAAACCCAGAAGCTGACTCACCCCTCTGCAAATATCTATATATGGATCCCTCATCCTAGAGATCCAGGGGCTGGAATTTTGTAATTTGTAAGGAAGTGCTATTAGTTTCTCTTTGAGACATTGCATTGTTGGGTGATCTTGCTTTTCATGAGGTGAAGAGGGCTTTCATGCTGGGAGGATGATGCTGGATCAGACAGCTGGGTTGTAATACTCTCTTCTACTTCTACTATCAATAAAGTTATTTGAGTTTTCCTCCATATACTTGTGTACTTGTAAATCTTGTAATGGTGAATGCAATTGTATGGTTAATGTACTTCTGATTTTGCATTGTTTATGGTATTATAGATCTCTATGATTTGATGGTGTTTTGTTGCTTGGTCTCTACAAGTGTTCTTTAAAGTGGGACAAGTGAGAAAGGAGTGGCAAGCTCTATCAAAGGAGAGAGGAAACAAGCAAGGGGCCAAGCGAGATTAAGGTTGGTGCTCTCTGCTTCTCTCTTATCTATCATACATAAAGGAAAACACAAGTCACTTTGAATTGTTTGTTTCTAAGATAGCTACCTGTCTTAGTGGGACTAGCAGATCAAATAGACACTAGTTTTCTTGGAAACAAAATGGTGGCTCCGCTAGGGAGCGAATAGTTTGTTTGTTTGTTACTATTGTTTGCTTTATAAACTATAGGCGGAGCCTAAAGTTAAGCCAACTAGCCTTCGAACTGCACTTTCTATGCAAGTGCAAAGTAGATCAACGCTGCTTCAGTCAATCTCCGAGTTGGTTTATGAACTGAACATCTGACTTGCAAACATCCTAAGTGCCATGGTGGTAGCTCATTAACCTCATAAGATCATACCCCTATACTTTGTTGTTATTGTCCATCATAAGCTCAGCCTAAATCACTGAACGTAGCTGCAAATTGTGAATGAAAGCCAAACTCAGTTTTGTTCCCTGGTCCGTCGCATTGTCTCTAACTAGTAGTCTGGATGCATCGCACCTCTCATGTGTTGCAGGTGAGATGCATCCCTGTTTCCCTTAAGGACAGGTGCGATGATTGAATGAGACTATTTCCCTCTCTGGAATTTGGTTTTTTCTTCATTGTTTTCAGCTCTATTCAGTAGTTTTGCTGCATATGATCAATATATCACTGTTGAAGCCTTCTTCCTTTACATTATTTAGCCTCCATTGATAAGGAATTATGAATGTTTTTTTTTTTTTTTTATGTTTTTTTCATCATTTACAGTCCTCCTTTGCAAATAGTAGCTTAATCAAACTGTCGTCTTTTGATTCAAAAGTGTCGCAAATGTCATTATGAGTCGAAAAGAAGAGTGTCGTAAAGCCTTCCTCTTCTAGATAGTCGATTGTACTTTTACCGTTGTATTTGATTTGAATTGCCAATATTTAAAGTGTAGAAAGCAATTTTCCATTCGAAATTGAAAGTGTCGTCTTAGTCTTGCTTTCGTTTTGAAAAATAAATTGCTAAAGTGTCGCTTTGAAGAAAAGTAGTTCAGATCTGTACTTAGTTTTCTTTTTGGCATTCTCACATTAAGGAAATGAAAAAACAAATACATGCATGCGCATTTAGACTGCGTGCGGAAATTGATTTAGGAAAAGTGCATTTAGTATGTGCTCTCTGCTCTCTGTCGAAAGAATCGTACTTTTCTTTCCTTAGTAGTTAGGATTTTCATTGATAAAAGAAAACAAACGACTGTTTATCATTTTAGATTGCATATTTAGGAATTTTACATCTACATCACGCGGTGAAACTTGAAAGGCAAACTTCCTAAAAAAGATCAACTCTAAAATAAACCTCAATAAACATAAAAATGTTTTGGAACCTAACGCACAACATCTAGAAGTCTAGGCTACAGACGTATTCCGACATCGTAAAACCTGGTAACTGTCGTTTTCATCGAAGGTTGGGTGATTCCTCCTCTTTGATACGATAAGTGCCAGTACAGACTTGTGCTCCCCACACCTTCGAGTATATATTGGGAGACCACAATAGGCTGATATCCTTTATCCTTAGGAAGCCGTGTCTACCGCCCTATCGATCGTAATGCACTAAACACAACATTCATGAATATTGACTGCCGTACGTAAAGTCCTTGGTAATTTATTTTAATTTACCACCAAGGTGTATATTGCAGTTTTGCGATTGGTTTGGTAATCCCTCTATCTAGATTTCCAGAGTAGTCACTTTCGTTCCTTTTCGACTCTTTAAAAGAAAAGGTCCATCTGAGCACTTGTCACTTCAGGCTCATTAAAAATTGAAGGTGACTAGAGTCACCTTTAGCTTTTTCTCGACTCTTAAAAATTGAAAAGCAAGTTGTGTCAAAGCATCATAAAATTTATTTAATTCAGAATAACACCCCTGTTCCCTCGTTGATCTCAGGTTGAGGTAATGGAATCCACCAATCAAGGATTTCCCCTTGGGGGGAATCCTAGTCCTTTCTCTTCTTGGGGAGATATTGGTGCTCCATACATGGCTACACTGTCCCTTCCAGGAATCACAATTGGCCTGCCAGTATGGATATTTTCAACCCCTGTCATTCAAAACACCGTAATTCCTCAGCAATCGAATCAACAACCAGATGATACTGGAGTTGCTCCCTCACCTTCTACTTCGTTTGTTTCTCCCTCTCCTTCTTCCTCTTCACTTGGTGAAACTAGTGATACTAAAAACCAAGTAACTGAGAAGAAGAAGAAAGGGAAGGAGAAGAAGGAGAAGAAGCCAGTCAAGCAAGGGGGAAACCATGCATTTTCCAACGAAAATCTGTAAACCGCACCTTCCAAACCCAAATCTCCATGCATAGTTTGCAAAGGAAACCACTTTAATCGAGATTGTACTTGCATTCCGTGGATCTTGAGAGACTGGTCTCCCCACTTGCACCAGCCGATGTCATCAACGTCTGTCGATCATGTTGAGAACTCACCCTCGACTAGTGGAAGTGAAGTAAATGGACAAAAAGGAAGATCTAGATTTCCTTGTAGATTGTGTGAAGGCAATCATGCCCTCCACCGTTGTACTTTTCTGGATGAAGCTAAAAGTGTCTTGGATAACCGTCCTGCTTCACCGCAGTGACTTCCCCCTGGATACAAGACACTCTTGCCAAGTCCATTGCTAGTTGAAAATCCCACTGGAACTCCTCAGTTGTTGGTCGAAACGCCTATCATTGAAGATAAACCCTTTGAGTCCATACCAGACCAAAGTCAATAGGTCGAGACGGCAGTCGACCCAGTCTTTCCTTCAGAAGGTCCACCTTCGGATGATATAGTCTCCAAAGAGGGTGAGAACGACACCGTTCAAATTCTTTTTGTTAACACAGAGTCTGATGAACATAGGGGAAATCTACCCGTTCCTTTACCATAAGAGGGAAGTTCCCCATTTCAAGAGATTCATCCAACCATTTATTCGGTCCCCCCTCCAAGCAAGCTAGTTGTTTCCTTCAATTGGAATCTACTAGCGGGACTCTGCCTTCCATCTAATGTAGCATTCCGAATCATAGTACAAGTTTACAGAATGATCATGTCTGGCACAAGTTTACAGAATGAGTATCCTTTCCTCAACTTCTTGGAAAGCGCTTGGTTCGCCATCGCTTCTGCCTGAGAATCGAAATTTGTCAGGCTTCAACAAAGGAACCAGTCGACCATTAGGGATCCTTCCAAATTTTCTTATAACTTTGAGAAGGAAAACCGTTCACTTGAACATGATGGTAGTCCAAGGGCCACTAGATTATAATCTAATCCTTGGATGTGACTACTTTTATAACATGGGAGATATTGTTTCCTTACTCTTTCGGGTGATGTGTTTCCCGTATGAAGGCAGAATGGTACAACTTGTTGACCAGCTTTGATTTCCCAGTTCAAACACAGCTACGAGTCAAACACCATCCCTAAATGGTCTCTTTGCACAAGGAATGTCTCTTCAACCTCCTGTTCATCTACCTAATTACCGCGAGTGATTCGGTGAATGTGACGAAGCTTAGGGGGCATGCACCCTGGTCTGCTTTGGCAGGAAAACCCAGATGAAAAAATAGGTTTCCTTGTAGGTTATGTGATTAGTATGAAACATCATTTCCGTGTAGGATATGGGATCAGTCCGAAACAGGATCTCCTCGCACATTATGTGATTGGAAGCTCACACCATTTAGCTTTGTCTATTTCGATGGACAGAGCCAAGGAAGTGTTTTTTCTACTCTGCAGACGAAATGATCCCGCTTAAATGCAGGATCTTCCACAAGGTAATTGGAAATTCCCGTTTTCTCAACACCTTGGGGCATGCAAACCTTTTTTATGCAAGTGAAAAATGACCAGCGTAACTCTAACCTTGTATTTTTTTAGCCTAACTTTTAGTTCAACTGCTTAGGTTAGGTGAATGGTTTGATCCACCATTCATTTTTGTTGGCGGCCCCGGCAAAGCAAAGGAAATGTTTTTTCTAAACTATCCTACCTAACCTCAGTAGTTCATTAACTCTTAGTGTAGTTAGTTCTGTAGTTGGTCGTTTCTAGCCTGCATACAAAAGGAAATGAGAAAATTTTCGCATGGGGCAAGCTCACTAAAAATGAACCTACTAATAAGAGACATCTTTAAAGATGACTGGCACAAGCAGTGTTACCGTAGGGTTCAAGCTCATTAAAAAATGAACTCGCCACTGAGCATAGTTTCTAAAGATTCAAGCTCATTAAAAAATGAATCCACCCTCGGTAAATAACCATTGTGATCGCATTGCTATCAACCTTTTGAGCCTTGGTCATGTTCTTACCGTCACCTCCACTCTTTTAGCCGATCATACACCTCCACTTGATTGTTTACCCTTTTGAGGAACAATTGCAACAAGTGATTCTATTAGCCACCCTTGTTACATTGTCATGTTTGAGAAGTTCCAAACTTACCTGGAACCAATTGCTACTCAGAAACATCACTCGTTCCTAAAAAACGAATCTCTTTTAAGCTCTTTTTAGACTCGTAAAATATGAAAAGATTTCCAAGCTACTGGCCTTTCCAACTCGTTAAAGCAAAGGGAAGTGCCATCCCTCCTCTATATTTTAATATTTTTGGGCCCGAGGGATCATTACACAAAAAGATCGAGCGCTTGTCTTTTTCGGCTCGCTAAAACTATCGAAAAGTCATCCCTTTTGTATTATTTTATACTTTTTCAGACTTAAGGGATTATGCCACGAAAAAGGACTACTGAAGTTTCCTTTCCGTCTCTTTTCAAACTCTCTAAATATGAAAAGGACCAAGTTATCTTTGTCGTTAAACTCGTTAAAACAATAGCGACAAACTTGTCCATCCAGACAAGAGCGAGTTTCACTATCGCTAGGCTCGCTAAAACATAGTGACAAGTTTTTCCAAAGGGAAAATTATAGAACAAGCATATGTTATCCTCCTCAAGCTTGACAAAAATAGAGAGCTACTAGTCAGCAATGACTGGGGAAAAAGGGAAGAAAACTTGAAGAACTTCATTGGTAGCAGGTCGCTCTTGAACATGACACTTTCACTCCATCACCATGATTGAGTCGGGTTGGTTTATTCCGTTCACCATCACCATTGGTCTTCCATACCATCCATGGGGTTAACGCTACTAATCCATCTCAGTGTCGTCGATATGTTCAAGAGAAGTCATTCAGAGAATTCACCAACCCAGCTAACGCCTCATCCACTGCAATGCGTTCACTCTCCATTTTTCATGACCGCCATTCCTGAACCTTGTATCATTAGATCGTTTTCACCTCCAGAAAATCATTTGCTTCGTTTCATGTCGTAGATGTGGGATTCATTAAGGCCCTCCTACGACGGGTCACTTCTTGTCGACATCAGCTCATTATCCAAGAAAGTGACTTAGGAACAACCCTTTCAGTACTTTGAAGCTTGCATGCCTCAATGGCAAGTTTCTCACTTCCGACGATACGTTTACATCAATGGCCTTCGACCAAAATATTTTGCGTGGTGTTCGACATCAGATCCTATATTCACACCACGTGAATTGTACTATAGTACCTTAAGGGTCATTATCATTATAGGTGATTCCTCTCGTGCCTGTTAACAACTTACATCATTAGCTGGTAATCAGGCGATGTCTTTCCATGTTCGACTCCAGAACATCTTTTCACATGGATTGACTTGTACAACGAGTGAAGATTGAACGAGTTTGCAGACCCCGAATCTAGTTTCATCCATATGGGCCACGATATATTCAGGAAAATAAAGACATCAAATGTACACCATAGCTGCATAGATGATCATCCAAGCTAAGGGATGATGGCTCTACAAGAATCACTAGTCTGCAACACAGACGGTTGTCTGTCCTATGTACATGAAAATGAATTTATAAAGTTGAGCATGGGAATGCCCGCCTCAGCTAGATCATGAAAATAATGTGAAGATAATGTATTGTATTGTATTTTATACAGGTCACCTTCCAGTTCGAAAAACCTCGGATCCTCATGATAAAGCATTTCACCCGACATCAGAGGATTTACGACCTCATGCTTTAGGGGGCAACTATTATAGACATATTTGGGCATTGCAACCCCAATCACATATGTCGATAAACCAAGGGCTCTTAAACCCCTAAAAGTTTTGTTCCACACCCTAAAAGATCAAGGTCAACTGATTACATCATTTCCCAGAAGTTCTCCCTGAAAAACCACTCAGAACTGGCCAAAACTGGACCATACAGACTGCTCCTTGGTCAAGGTGCGATGCATCTCACCTGTTGCACACAAGAGGTGCAATGCATACCAAAAAGGCCTTCTGTAGGGTGCCATGAGTGACAGTAGACAAATGTTAGAGATAGTTTGCTAAGTGGAAACCCAAAGAATCTTCTAGAAACTTCTCATATGACACTTGCCTCTCTGAATTCGCCCAGGGATGAGTAAGAGATCATTAAATCTCCAAGTGGAACCTGTTAGAGTCGGTCTAGTAGCCCTCCATCAGCGATCAAAATTCTTTGCATTTGCATAAGTAGGTGTCTCATCAGTGTCATCTCATTACATTCCATTAGGCATGCCATAACCCTGATGGAGGAGCTGCTGTCTTTATTCCCCTCTTGGCACTGCTGGATCAAGTTGTTTCAGTCAATAAACTCTTTCAAGGTTACTTGTCTTGTCTTAAGGTCAAAAGTCCTAAGTCTAGGGTTTAGGTCCAATTTGTCTTTGAGGTCATGTCTTTAAAAGTCAATAAATGCCCAGCAGGCCAGAGGGATGACAGTATTTCTTCAAAAGATTTCATCTTGTACAGCTAATTTTTACCTTGGATTTAAAAACCCTGTTTTTAAAGACAAGGTCATTTTCTCATTTTTGTAAAAACTTGTAAAAATTCAAAATTATTCGAAAGTTAGCATGCAGCCCTGGTCCCCTTTTCCAAGATTCCTCAGAAGCTATCCCTGCAAAAATTTTCAAGAAAAAGCATCAGTTCAACCAATTTCAGGACAAAAGGAAACCATAAAGTCAGCAACATTTAAATTTTGAAAAAGTGTCACTTATAAACATTAGAAAGAGGGTTTGAGGGGAAATTAATTTAAATCAAGCCTATAAAGCGCCTCTCTCCCTCCATTTGATCATCATTTGCCTCATAGCAATAGTGAAAGGCGATTTGGAGACAAAATCGGGCGGAATTGCAGAGAGGATCTGTGCGCGACCCATCCACAGTTGTGCGCGACCTGTTGGGTGGGCGCAACCCGTCCAGGGGGTTCCAACAGTTGGAAAATAACACGGGCGCGACCTCTTGGGTGCACGCGACCCGTCTAGTCCTGCACGTGACCTGTCAGGAGTTCACCTACAACAATTGCTTATAAACTTCAAAAAGACCCAAAATCTCCTCAAGTTTGCAGGTAGGCCCTTAATAATTAATGTTTTTTGCCTGCTAAAGCAAAATAATCATGGAAAATGTGCATAAATGCCATCAAGTTGAAATGGGAAATTCATGAGTATTTAGCTTAAAAATGTCAAAGGCATGGTTTTGTTTTGCTGTTTGCAAGGTTATCCTTTTCACCCCCACTTTTTCCCCACATCCCTTTACCACCTTCCATATCATTTCTACCTAATCTCCCTACCAAAAATACCAAAGCCCTAAAACATCACCCCTATCCCTAAAATTCAATAACATAACCCCATGTTGTGATTTCTTCCCTAAATTCCCTTTTTCATATATTTTCCCTTTGTTCCCTCAAAAGGTCCCTTCCCTAACATCTCCCTTGTGTTATTTGTCCCCTTGAAGCAACATTTCAAACAATTAAAATAGCAGGTCATTTGAGTAGAAGCAGCAGTACATTTCAGCCACTTTGCTCTTGAAACCATGTCAGAAACTGAAACCAACTATGAGCAAAGTGATGACCGTGAGTCAACACCAGAGGTTGAGGTACAAAGAAGGAGGGGTGGTAAGGGTGGTCACCATGTGAGAGAGGAGCCCACCACTTTGACCTATTTGTAGGCTTGTCCACTTGCAGTCACATGTTTCCGCTACCTATCATGTTATGAATTTTGCGAGAGGATTTCTCAAATTCAACATCACAGGGAATTGGTCTGCTTGTTTGTTTTGCATTTACATGACGGGCATGTAAATCTTGCAAGGGTGGATTTTACATTGACACCTGAGATGGTTTCTCAAGCAACGGGGATACCTAATGTTGGAGAAGAGTGGAACAAGCGCAAACTATTGGACAAATTTCAGTATGAACCTTACATTAAACCTGAATATATGAGGTACATGACTGGTGTATTTCCTTTCAGATTTTTGAAGGATGAGTATGTTCCCTTGATGAGGCTCATCATGCGCTATTTCACCTGTGAGGGTAGAT
>APFE030484128.1:92588-112846 GCA_000404065.3 Pinus taeda | reverse complement strand
TTTCTTCTAGAAGATTCATTCATGAGATAGGCAAAAATTAAATGAATGAATTGGTTTCCTAGCTTATAGAGGCAAGTTGTTTTGACTGCCTAGATTTTAGTGCTCAGTTTGGAATTGGTTGAAACAACTCCTAAGATAGTGAGCTCAAACCCTAGAGGCAAGGAAAGATGTTAGCTTGCCTATATTATGTACTTTCTTAGTCATTTTCATGGTTGGACTCTTGAGGGAGAAAGCTTCTATTGTATTACTCATTGTATCTCTGCATTTTTGGCAAAGGAAGAAAGACCAGGGTTTTTCAGTCCTTTTTGGGATTCCTGGTTACATGTATTGATGGTGTGTTTCTCTTTGTACTTGTAAGTTTGTTATGTGAATCATCTTCTTACTTTTTCTTTTGCAAATTAGGCAAATGAAGTGTTAAGGTAGAATTCATGGTTGCTATGCTCTGCCTTTAAGTTTGCTTAATATCAATGTTTTCAGCTGTTTAAGGAGAATTCAAGGTGATTGCTTGCTCTCCTTAGCTCCTCACCAGTCATTATCATCCATCCAAATCTTTCAAAGGCATCAATATAGTCTCCTACCTTGCCCCAAATAACCCCCTGTGAAAACTGTGTCCAATCCCCGCACCCAAAATTGCCTTTCCCCAATTTTCCACCAAAACCCTAAAAATCCAAAATCAAACCTTTTTATCAGTTTAGTAGCCTAAAATTAGTGTTATTTATTGGTTATCTCTGCCCATTGAAGATCTTTGCTGAGATAGACCGGAGAGAGCCCTCTCTTGCCCCGTAGGGCTAGCTATGAGGCTAAGTGGTTTGATGTTGCCTTGGAGTTTACCTTTTTCAGCCTGAGGTGAAATTTCAAGCGCTAACAGAACCAAGAACTATCAGTGAAATGACACTAATCAAAAACCTAGAAGTTGACTCACCCCTCTGCAGATATCTATATATGGATCCCTCATCCTAGAGATCCAGGGGCTGGAATTTTGTAATTTGTAAGGAAGTGTTGTTGGTTTCTCTTTGAGACATTGTGTTATTGGGTGATCTTGCTTTTCATGAGGTGAAGAGGGCTTTCATGCTGGGAGGATGATGCTGGATCAAATAGCTAGGTTGTAATCCTCTCTTCTACTTCTACTATCAATAAAGTTATTTGAGTTTTCCTCCATATACTTGTGTACTTGTAAATCTTGTAATGGTGAATGCAATTGTATGATTAATGTACTTCTGATTCTACATTGGTTATGGTATTATAGATCTCTATGCTTTGATAGTTTTATGTTGTTTTGTCTCTATAGATGTTCTTTAAAGCAGGAAAAGTGAGAAAGGAGTGACAAGATCTATCAAAGGAGAGAGGAAACAAGCAAGGAGCCAAGCAAAAGATTGAGGTTGGTGCTCTCTGCTTCTCTCTTATCTATCATCCATAAAGGAATAACACAACTTACTTTGAATTGTTTGTTTCTAAGATAGCTACCCATCTTAGTGGGACTAGCAGATAGACACTAGTTTTCCCAGAAACAAGGCGTATGGGGCATTACATAGCCCAAAGGCAAGCACTCACTAGGTGAATGTCCCCCATGGGCATGTGAAGGTGGTTTTGTCTTGATATTTGGGTGCGATTTGGATTTGGTTATATCTGCTAAATCCATCTTGAAATGAAAAGTACTTTTTACCATCGAGGGTATCTAGCACTTGATCAATAAAAGGAAGGGGAAAATAGTCCTTGAGAGTGCCTTTATTCAACTCTCTGCAATCAATGAAAATGCGCCATCTCCCATATTTTTTCAGAACCATCACCAATGGAGAGACCCATTGGCTATCGGATATAGGATAAATGAACTTAGGGTCTAAGAGTTTTTGTAATTATTCTTTCACAACTTCTCTTAGCGTAGGGTTCATGTGCCTTTGAGGTTGTCGAACAGGTTGTGCCCCCTTCGAAATATAGATATGATGAGTACAAGTTTTAGGAGGTATTCCTTTCATAACTTTGTAACTCCATGAAAAGGCATCAAGGTGATATCGCAAAAAGCTAACAATATTCTCTTACTGGGATGAATCCATGTCTGAGCTGATGTGTAAAGATTTTCTTGGACTAATCTCAACAAGAGTGGTCTCAAGCTCAAGAGTACATGAAGATGTTGCTAGAGTCTGTGATGAGGGAGGTTGAGAACTATAAATTTCTTGAAAATATATACTAAATATTTGATGAAGCATGTCATAATTTGGCATTGTGTCTTGATTGTTCAAGAAGTCCCATAAATCACCCTCCTGGGTAGACCTGGTATGATGATGGATTAAAGACACAGATCAAGTCTCCTCATCACTATTGTCATAATCTAGCCATAAGGTATCTTTGAGCTCCTCGATGGATCTAGTAGGTGCGTATAAGGTGAATTTCTTCCTATTGTCTCCATGGTAAATGTACATATCACTAGAGCGACATCCAATATAAGCATAAGGTGTGGCAAGCCATGGTCATCCTAGAATCAAGGGATGTCCACCCACATGATTTCTAGTCTGAAACATAATAAAATACATTGGGTATTCAAATGAATCAATAGAAACAAACACATCATCCAACACACCTTTTGGCTTCATTTTGGTTCTGTTTGCAAGCTTAAGCATAGTAGGGGTAGGACAAATATGGACTAACCTAAGTTGATCCATGGTATTCCTAGTCATAGCATTAATTGTCACCCCCAGGTCTATTAACACATTGGGGACAAGGATATCACCTATCTTGATAGAAACAAAGGGGTTTCCAAGATCACTATATTTCTCCATCTGTGCCTATCCTGTCATAAACTTGGCTACTTTGCCAACAAACTGAATGGTTTGGGGTTCTATTCTCTTCCTTCCTAGCTTCTTAAGACAGATTTCCCTAATGATTTTTGTACATATGGGGATCTCTTTCATAGCTTGTAGGAAAGGGACCTTTATGCAAATATTCTTAAGCTCAGAAGCCAGGCTAGACTCAGGAGTGGAGTCATTTTTCTCCATAACTAGCCTCTCTGGATTGGGAGGTTGTTTTGAATAATATGTGCCTGCACTAAATATTTCAACCCTTATACAGGAGCTCTGGATTCATGTACCAGAGCACTCTATTCCTGTACCAGGATATCGGTTCCTATACCGAAACAAAGGTTCCTATACTGAGAAATCAATGTTCTTGTACTAGGTTTCCATACCACCTGGAGAAAATGAAAAGGGTGTTAACTAAGAACAAATTGCAAGGTGAAATAGAGGTGAGGAAATAAAAACTCTTAAGCAAAATACTCTTTAACCAATCATGCATTTGGAAATGAAAGGTACTTCGAAATTTAAATAGAAAATCCTTGCTAGAACAGGGAACTTCTTTCACGTGAAAAATAATTATCTAATTCAAATTCAAGTAGGCTTCTTCTTGATATGACTATTTTTATGTAAATTAGATCTACACTTTTTATAAATAAAAGTTTTAGCTTAAAGGTCCCTTTGATAATTTCAATGTTAAACTGAGTTACTTTTGCAAGGGAAATGAGTGCAAACGTAGATCTATATAATTCAAGCAATGTTTCAATAAAGCTCATAAAGATAAATTAATTCTAAACTGAACTTTCATGTTGAGAATGCTTGGAAACTTCACTCATAAATAAAACACAATTTTCAAAAGGAAGCAAATGAATCTTGTAGGAAATAAAAGGACTTGCACAAGTAAACTAAGCAACCTTCACTTGCAGAAATGAAAATGCATCGGTGCAAGCAACTAAAACACACTCGTTTTGTAGAAAGGAAATTAAAAATGCATCAAAGGAAAGTGGAGTAAACCCAAAAAGTGGGAAATAAACACACCCAAGCCTGCACACTTTGGATCTGAATCACACAACTTGCAAAGAAGTTAAAGCTTGTTAACTATGAAAGAATGAGATATAATATGATCAAATCTTGCATAAAAAATAAATTTAACACACCTTACAAAAAAGGGAGAATGAGTTGGGTTGGTTGGGCCATAGCCAACCAGCTCATTTCCCTGCTATGAGATTTGGAAATTCAGGTACTCAAATAATACATCACTAATATGTTAAAACAGGAAAATGCATAACTGGCGCAGTCCTTTTTATTAAACTTCAAGAGTTGCAAATATACATTGTGGATTCCAAATCTAACCCAGAAAATATGGCGACACAAAATTATCATAATATCTGTCAAAAATTCCTTAGCGTATCGCTACCTAACTTCCACTAGAAACCCTATTAAATATAAAATCTCAGCTATAGGTTGCAACAAAAGAAAAACAAGAGTTTAACTTGGTCTTTTCTACCATTAAAAAAATACTAAACAAGGGTTCTTGGTCAAAACCCTGGTCTTCACATCTTGCGTATTTCACTATGCTCCAAATCCAACAAAGATGACTAATCTTTTGGCAAAGAATCTGCATAGTTTGTCAAGTTGTCTCAGCCATAAGCGGTGAACCAAGTTGAAGTTGACAGCTGCCTCGGAAGTGAATGAATGATGAATGGTACAAGAATCATTCCTACACCAACCCATCTTCCACATTGATTAGTACTTTATCCTTATCGAATTACCTTAGGAAAGAGAACATATAAGTTGCAAAGGAAAATACGATATTAAATATGTTTAATTAACAATTAAGTTCATATAACCCTTAATACGAAAACCATGAAAGAAGTGCAGGAATGAGTACAAGTTTAAAAGAAGTGTGGGAATAAATAGGCTTCTAAGGTTAAAACATAGGCTTAGGTAGAGTGTTTGAGGTAGTATAGAGGTTAAAAGTAGGACAATTCTACTGACCAACAAGCATTCCACCATTCCTTGGCCTGCACCCAATGTTCAATGTGGATTGCCTTCGGTCATAATTTCCACCATTACTGGACACATTTGACATTGCAGAACAACTTAGACCAATAGAGTTAGACCCAAATTGCATGGAACATGCCACAACTAATTGTATCATAGACACACAGATCAAGGATACTCACCAATAGAATATCCAATTGTATAGGGCTGTTAAAGCTAGTGAACTCCTACACCAATGCAAGTGGCTCACAAGAGACCTATCTCAACATAATTTCCCCATCTCATGGAGGCACTAAATGCAATGGGGAGCATTAATTCCTAAGGGGTAAGGACTGATCCATGTGGATATTGGTGGCCAACTACGTATTCCACTTGGACCCCCACCATTTTTTTATTTAGTTTTTATCTTCCTTTATTGTAGCACAACTCACTATTTTTGGAAGTTTGTTGGCTCTTGAACTTCCGGAGTTGTTTTGAGGCCCTAAATGATGTTTTTGTAGAAGAAAAAAACACATGAGTCTCTGGCTTATTATTGCAGCTGAAATTTTTAGTCCTTGGATAGATATTTCTAGCAAGGTATTGTGCATGTCAAATGAAGATCATATGCCAAAGTTATGACCCTAGGAAGTTGATATACCAATTTACCCAAACAGGGCCCATAGTTTTGGTGCTTCATCTGCCAGGTTAGGTTTTTGGATTTTTAGGGTTTTCCATTGTTTTTCAATAATAAATAGGCCTTAGAGCCTCATTGTAACACAGTTCAGAGGCATGTAGCCACCACATCTCTTCTCAAGATAATCTACCATCACCTGAGTTAGCTTATTTCCAATATGTTTGTAAGCATATTTTAGTTCTTTGGTAGTAATGAAATGGCGTCTTATTTCTATTGAATCTTTGTATTTGTGGTTATATATGTGTTTTGTTGCATTCCTGTTTAAGTTCAGATCACTTTTCATTAACATAAAATAAGTACGTAAGAGACCACCCACTTAGAAAGGTATTTCAATATACATGGATGTTCCTTCATCAAGATATAATCGCTAGAACTTGTTCAAATGGTGTTAATTCAAATCTAGAAGGGTTATGCTCCCTTTAAGTGTAGGGATAGTTGAAACCCATGAAGGCATGCTTCTCCATCCTTGCATTATAAGTAGCGTAGATACATTCAACATGCATAAATGTGTAGCTAGCTCGGCCTTGAAAGTATTTGCATATCACCATGGAGCTACTTATAGGATTACTTTGAAGCCTAAAACCTTTGCTATTTGGCAGGCAAGGTATAGACCTTTCAGGAGTTCACACACAGCCAAGTTAGGTAAGATTTATAGGAACACTTATGACAGCATGCATGGTGATAAGCCTCGGTATTATAACAAGAATGTTGCAACTCCCAAGTCTACCGACTTTAATTATCAACCCATGGTTCATACAAGCTTAAGAGGTATTGACACTATATGTGCAACATACATTGTGTCCTTCCTTTTTTGTCATGATGTAGTGGAGTGCATGTACTAAAATCAAATTCTAAACTAATTGTATAAATGAACTTCTTGAAATGGAAACCCTAACCTATTTGCAAGAAATAAAGTACAAGGAAAGAAACATATTCAAATTCCATAAAGATCATGAACTAAATGTAAAATAAACCTAACTCAACGCTATTTATCACATGTGATGATTTAAACTAACTAAGTATGGGATCTGATCTAGGGAGTATTAACTATTCCGTGCATGTGCTAATTAAGAAATAAAAAGAACTATTTTTGTTTAGCTTTTCATTTTATAAATGAAAATGCTAATCTTTCCTTGTTCTTTGGCAGGGTAGACAGGTGTGGAGGAAGAGGGGTACAATGGTCTTGATGCCTTGGAGGTCAAGTTGATATGAAAATGGGGCACTTAGGCTTCTTATCTAACTTACAAGAATCTCTCCCACTTCTAAAGCTTTAAATATTCCCAAGTCTTATTGATTAACCAATTTGGAATTAAAAATACTTGAAAATATAGGTGTATGATGGTATTTGTTTTCTTAACTGATTATATGCCTTAAATTTTGTTATTGTGCTGTAATTTGATGTGCTCAAACTAATATATAAATACATATAATGGTAAATAAAGTAGGAGAGACAATGCAACAAAAGACACACACATAACAACAATATTAATTTGGAGTTCACCCAAAACTCTTGGGCTACGTATCCTTGAGCTTTAGTCAACTTAGCTAGGCTCTCTGGGATTATGGTAGGTCCTTTTACAAGCTCTTGGATAAGCTCCACTATTTTACATAGGAACAATGGGCTCTGGCTCTTGGCTCTAGCTTCTTTGGCTCTTTGTTAGTTTACAGCTCTCTGGATTTCCACTTGAACTCCAAGTGACTCCCTTGGCTACGTGCACTTCAGCTTTGCTTTCTGCGCTGCTTGTTTTTGTTGCTTCTTTTTTGCACTGCTCTCTCTCACCTTAGCCTCCTACTTTGGCTCTGCCTATGCTCGGTTTCAACAACAATTCCAATAACACCCTCAGTAATTAGAAACCTCTCTCTCTATCATTTTGTGGCTTTTAAGCCAAATCTGCACTGTCTATTCATTTTCCCTTTTGGGTTCCCTGTCTTCCAGCCTTCATCTGCTCAAATGTCTTCTTTGAGCATTAGAAATCATTAGTAAAAACCCTTAGGGATGGTGGCCACCTATTCTATAATGAAAGGGGCCATCGGGCCTTTGTCATCCCCAGATTTTGGCATTCTTGGCTTACACAAGAAAAAACACTAATACGGGGAAAATCCGTATAGAACATTGTTCAATAGACTTCAAATCTTCATAAATGCACACTATATCCCTATCGGGTCCACCTGAAATCACTTATCACAAGTCGCAATGCCCATCCCGTGGCTTCCCTTTGTATTTTTTTTTTAATACGTTAAAAACATTGAAAATATCACAAAAATGGCTTTATGTGGACCTAAGATAATATACATTTGTATTTAGGAACCCCTTTAGGTCTGGATTCATCACATTGGTGCATTCCTTTGCTTTTGATTTATTAAATGAAATATGCGAAATTACATAGAAAATGCCTTTGGGTGGATTCTGAAATATATCAATTATTGCTTATAGACCGTTCGGGTCCGTTTATCGCATCGCATATATATCTATATATATATATATATATTATATATATTATTATATATATATATATATATATATATATATATAATATATAATATATTATATATATATATATATATATATATATATATATATATATATATATATAATATATTATATATAACATATATCCATGTCGTTGTGTAACTCTGTTGCGATATTGCGATGCAACTTGTCGCAATCACAGATCGCACATACCCTGGGCCATTTAATGTGTGCTCCACTGTAATCGCCGATTGCGATATCGCGATCACACTAATCATATAACGTATTCTAATATCCACCGCCTGCCACCGCCGATTGTTATTTTCCGATTAGATCTAGATCATTGATCGACCAGATCCAATGGCTCCTGTTCATTGCTCTGTTGACTGCCGATAAGCCTGTTTTTCAGTGTTTTCTCTATGGTTTTGCTTGTTTTCCCAAAGAACAAAGGGGAACTTCCTTTTGTGATAACTTCTTCATTTGAAGTCTGTTTTCACCCATTCAAGTTGCATTGGATTCAGAATGAGGAGATCTATGCAATGAGACTATTTTTGAGATCAACTTGTGAAATTCATTTTCCTCTGATTTACAAAGAATTTGTGCCATTTGGCACCTTTTACCTCTTATGTGAAGTCTTTTAGACGTAGAGGTTTATCCAGGATCCATTTTTGGATCATGCCTTCCCACTAAAAGAAATTTTGGTCTCAAAAAGACTAATATATTGATCTGAATAGTACCTGAGAGTAACAAGAACATATTCTTTCAGCCTCCCTACACTTGCCTTGCATAGTGCCTCTGAACCAAATTTTCTAACCACTTCCCTTCTTGGATGGGTTGGTCTTCTTGGGAAGAATTGTCTTCCTCCTTGCTTTCCTGCAGAACTTCTACTGAAATGGTCATAGAAGGTAGTTTGAATTTCTCTGCCTTGATCATTGATCCAAGGTGGCTCAAACAAATGTGAAGTACATCTGCTCCACAAAACATTCATTTGTACCTGTTTGAAAAACTGCCAACAACAACTGTTAACAACCACAGGTATACAAACAACAACTGGATGGACGAAACTCCTGCTTCAACAAAATAATAGATTTCACATCTTATGAACACCTCCATGTCTTACATCTACATACAAATGATGCACTAGATAACAAGCCCACAAAACATACCTTTAAAATAAATGACCCTTCAAGTCAAGCATGTAGAAAAAGACCATTAGGACTCTTTTTCAAAAGATGAAATGCTTCATTTATCTCCATTTGGAGACCAAGTTATCTTCTTCCAAGTCAACATGGCATCACATGCATGTCAAAGAAATCAACCCTGCAAGTTAATTACACATATATGTTCAAAACAAGGAAATCATCAACATCTCTGTGTTCATGCATCTCATAATCATGCATGCATTTCATCCTTCAACTTTCACTTAAGCACACTGTACTTTCAAAGCTAAAATGAAATATAATGTGGATGCATCAATAGGCATTCAATCTTAATCAGATAAGAACTATAACCATTCCTTAACAATCCTTTTCAAAGGTACTACCTTTGTTTGCGCATCAACATCATCATGTGAATCATTCTGAGACACATCATTCATGGAATCTTAACTTCCAATTATGCCATCTTCTCTTTCCACTTTCTTCAACTTTTGTGGAAGCATTGCTGGATTCAGAGTCCAAAATTTTGTAGCAGGATGTCGTTGCTTATGGCAGTAAGTGCACTGCATGTGCATCCTTTTGACAATATGATTTGCCTTGTCCAATGGACCTTTGGCTTCTTGCTACTTTTCCTTCTTATGCTTCCTGTATGTGGCCATTCTCTTCCAACATCTAGAAACATTATGGTTATCCAAACCACAAAAGGAACAAGCAATTCTTTCCCCGTCTCTATGTGGAAATTTATCATGCTTTGCAAAATCTAAAGGAATTTGTTTAGAACCAGATTTATACTTTTCTCTTTCACCTTTATTGCCTTCATGAGGAGGTGAATCAAATGAAGAAGTGGCTCCCTTTGGAACACCATAAATCTCTTCAAGGTTGTTGCTGGAGTCTCCCCAACTCTATGTGTTATAGAAATATTTGGGCACTGCAACCCCAATCATATATGTCCATAAACCAAGGGCTTTTGAGTTCCTAAAGGTGTTGTTTCATACCCTAAAGGAATAAGGTTAGCTGATTACATCATCTCCCAGAAGTTCTCCATAGAAAACTGCTAAGAACTGGTCAAAACTGGACCATACAAACTTCTCAGTGTAGAGGGTGCTATGCATCTCACCTACCACATGCAAAAAGTGCGATGCATACTGAAAAGCCCTTCTGTAGGGTGTGATGGGCGAGAGTAGAAAAACGACAGAGACAGTTTGTAAGGTGGATGATCATGGAATCTTCCAGAAACTTCTCCTATAACACTTGCCTCTCTGAATTCACCCAGGGATGAGTAAGAGATCATTAATCTCCAAGTGGAGTCAAGAACTATCAGAGAGAAAACACTAATCAAAATCCCAGAAGCTGACTCACCCCTCTGCAATCATCTATATATGGATCCCTCATCCTAGAGATCTAGAGGCTAGAATCTTGTATCTTGTAAGGAAGTGTTGTTGGTTTCTTGGTGGAGCATCATAGTGTTGGGTGATCTAAGATTTTCATGAGGTGAAGAAGGGCTTTCATGCTAGGAGGATGACCTGGGTCAGATCAATGGGTTGTAATCCTCTCTTCTAATCTTTATATCAATAAAGCTATTCAAGTTTTCCTCCACATTCTTGTGTGTCTGATAATATATGCATTTGTGTGGTTAATATATATCTGGTCCTATATTGTTTATGATTGTAGATCTCTACACTTTGAAGGTATTATGCTACTTAGACTTTACAGGTACTCTTTGAAGCAGAGTAATCAAGGGAGGAGTGGCAAAGATCCACAAAAGGGGAGAAGGAACAAGCAAGGAACCAAGCGAAAGATTGAGGTTGGTATTCTTTGCTCCTCTCCTATCTACTTCTTGTAAAGGAAAATGAAAGTAACTTTAATCTGTTTGTTTCTAAGATAGCTACCCATCTCAGTGGGACTAGTAGCTCTGCATAAACACTAGATTTCCCGATAAAAAAATGGCGACTCCATTGGGGAGTGAATAGCTTGTTTGCTTGTCTATATTTGTTTGCTTTATAAACTTACAGATAGAGCCTGAAGTCAAGCTAGCTAGCTTTCGAACTGCATTTGCTATGCAAGTGCAAAATAGATCAATGCTGCTTCAATATATCTCCAAGTTTTGTTTATAAACTGAAAAATTGATTTGCAAACATCCTAATTGCCCTGGTGGGTGGCTCAAGTAGCCTCATTAGATCAGCCCCTGTGATTTGCATTTACTGACTATCATTAGCTCGGCCTAAATCCCTAAATTGAGTTGTAAACTGTGACCAAGAACCTAGTTGAAGTCTCGTCCCTAGACCATCGCACCTTCTCCTCTTGGGAATCTGGATGCATCGCACCTCCCGTGTACAGTAGGTGAGATGAATCGCTCTTTCCCTATGTTACAAGTGCGATGATCAGATAAGACTCCTTCTGCTTCCAGATTTTAGTTTTTTGTTCACTCTCTTCAGCTTTATTTGAGAGTTTTGCTATCTGTGATCAGTATACCACTGTGGAAACTCCCTTCCTTTGCATGATTCAGCATCCATAAGTACAAAGAACCGTAAATGTTTTTATGTATTGTTCGCCATTTACGATTCTCCTTTACAAAGAAGTAGCGTAATCAAACTGTTGTCTTTTGATTTGGAAGTGTCACAAGTGCCGTTTTCAGTCAAAGAAAAGAATCCTACTATTCTTGATGGTTGATTACACTGTTACTCTTGTATTTGATTTGAATTAATAGTTTTTCAAGTGTCGAAAGCAGTTTTCAATTCAAAATCACAAAGTGTCGCCATTATCTTCCTTTCGTTTTTTTGAAGAGAAAATCATTAGTACTGACACTTGGAACGATTTAGATTTGTACTTAGCATTCTTTTTGTCATTCACACATTAAGAATGCGAAAAAAATACATGCATGTGCATTTACATTTAGACTGCTTGTTAATTTTGATTTAGGATAGTGCATCTAGTGTGTGCTCTCTACTCTATGTTAAAATAATCCCACTTCTCTATCTGTGATCAGTATACCACTGTGGAAACTCCCTTCCTTTGCATGATTCAGCATCCATAAGTACAAAGAACCGTAAATGTTTTTATGTATTGTTCGCCATTTACGATTCTCCTTTACAAAGAAGTAGCGTAATCAAACTGTTGTCTTTTGATTTGGAAGTGTCACAAGTGCCGTTTTCAGTCAAAGAAAAGAATCCTACTATTCTTGATGGTTGATTACACTGTTACTCTTGTATTTGATTTGAATTAATAGTTTTTCAAGTGTCAAAAGCAGTTTTCAATTCAAAATCACAAAGTGTCGCCATTATCTTCCTTTCGTTTTTTTGAAGAGAAAATCATTAGTACTGACACTTGGAACGATTTAGATTTGTACTTAGCATTCTTTTTGTCATTCACACATTAAGAATGCGAAAAAAATACATGCATGTGCATTTACATTTAGACTGCTTGTTAATTTTGATTTAGGATAGTGCATCTAGTGTGTGCTCTCTACTCTATGTTAAAATAATCCCACTTCTCTTTCCTTAGTAGCTAGGATTTTCATTGCAAAAAGAAGATTAAACGATTGTTTATCATCTTAGATTTCATTTTAGGAATTGTATATCTACATCACACGGTGAACTTGAAAGGAAAACTTCTTAAGAAAGATCAACTGTAAAATAAATTCAATGAACATAAAAATGCTTTGGAACCTAACGCACAACATTTAGAAGTCTAGGATAGAGATGTATTCTGGTGTCGTAAAGCTTGGTAACTATCGCTTTCATTGTAGGTTGGGTGATTCCCCCTCTTTGAGACGAAAAGTGCCAGTATGGACTTGTGATCCCATGTATCGTCAAGTATATATTGGGAGACCACAATAGGCTATATCCTTTATCCTTAGGAGGCCATGTCTACCTCCCTATCGATCACAATGCACTAAACACAACATTCAGGAAGATTGACTGCCATACCATAAAAATTATTCTACAGTTTTGCGATTGGTTTGGTAATCCCTCTGTCTAGATTTCCAGAGTAGTCTCTTTTGTTCCTTTTTAGACTCCCTAAAGGAAAAGGTCCATCTGAGCACTTGTCACTTCAGCCTCATTAAAAATCAAAGGCAACTAGAGTCATCTTTAGCTTTTTCTTGACTCTTAAAAATTGAAAAATCAAGTTGTGTCAAAGCGTCTAAAATTCATTTAATTCAGAATCATTTTTCCCTTATTTTGAGTTGATCGAGTAATCCGCAATCATGGAAGAAATTCAATCGAAACCATGTTGTTCGCGGAGATTAACGAGTCAACCGTCTTTGACTCCAGAAATGAAACTATTTCGGACGAAGCGAACTCGCTTAACTGGATCAAAGTCCCTTGGTTTGTTTGGAATTGTGTTCCAACATTCTCAGGGACTCCGGTTGCTCTAACCATCTCTAGTACCCCTACCTTTATAGAAGAAGTTCTGCGACCACAAGAGGACATTAGAAGTGATCCTAGTGTAATGGTAAATGCTTCTATTCTTGAATCAGCTCCATCTACAACTGATTCGGAAGGTGTTACCCCTCCAACAACTGTTGTTGCAGAGTCTATACCTTCTTCGGCACCAAAAATATTTTATGGACCTGACGGTCTACCTCTCCCACCTGGATTTATTGCTATAGAAGAGATTGTAGAGGATCCTCCATCCTGTACTCCATTTCATTTTTTAGCCGGGATCACCCTATATCCTTCTTCATCAGAAGTTAGTCTCCCTTCATCGCAAGTTCCTGTAGAATCGCTAGAAAATCTTTTGGATAGACTAGATATGTCTGAACAACCGTCGACATCTACGACTGTGTCATCTGATGCGGTAGCAGCAGAACCTCCTGCTACTACTCCAACAATGTTCACTGGTGTACCATCTGTCCCAACTAGCTCTCAACCGCTAGATGGAGTCCATCTAGGGACTGTCTCAACAGTATGGTCTGTTCCCATTTGTTCGTCCGGAATAATATCTGGAATCTCTTATGTTAAGTCTCAACAAATTGATATTCGCAACAGTATCAATTTGGGCAGTCTTGTGCCCAAAGGCCAATCATTCGTAGCTTCATGTTCCGGATTATCCACAGTTCCCAGTTCAGTCTGTCGACGTTTCGAACCCCAACGGGGGTCCATCATCAGGACAACTCTGAAAGATAGAAATGAAATGAATGAAAGATGATGAGAGAAGGAGCTAGGAACCTGGATATAAATACACAAAGGAACCCTAATATGAGAGCCGACACTACTTATTATTATTTCAAGATATTAATTTATATTTGTTATTATTATTATTTAATTATTTAATATTTAATTTATTTATTATTTTAGATTAATTAATCAATTAATTAATATATAATTAATATAATTAATTAATATTAATTAAAATAAAATTAATTAAAATCAATCGAATCACCACACCATAAGTTAATTTAATAATCCATCAATTACTTAATTTAATGGCAATATTTTAGAATTTTATAAATAATTATTTAATTAATTTTTATTTTATCTTATTATCATTAATTTATATTAGATTAATAAAATTAATTCACATTAATTCATTTTATTTTTACTTTTACTTTCCTTATTAGATTAAACTACCCTTTTTATTAAACCTAATTCCCCTATTCTATATTATTTTATTTTAATTAATATTTTTTATAATAATTTAATTAAGCCTTTTTATATTATATTAATTTATTATATTAATTATATATTAATTTTAATACCTTGTTCCCTATTTTTTTTTATTTTACTATTATTAATCATGTTTTTTTAATTTTTATATAAATTATATTTAATTAAGCCCCTTAATTTATTTTTAATTAATTAAGCCCTTAATTTAATTTAATTAATTAAATTAATTAATTAAATTAAATTAATTAATTATAATTAATAAATAAAATAAATTAAATGATTTGCGATGATTAATTAATTAATAAATAAACAAACCTTCTGACTGGAAGGTCTATTGATCTTGAGCTTCCAAGGGCTTCGAGGGGGTAATTCGTCTGATTGCCAATCATTCCTTTGAGCACTGGATTGCCATCATATGGGGGGCAATATGCCCTTTCATTATTTCCTCCGGGAGAACAACCATATGGGAGTTCGCAACAGAATTCGGGTCACGCTGGAATTAAATCCAGTTGTTGGGTGCGAATACTGCCTCAACAACCAAGAGTTGTATACCAATGCAACAAAGCCTACCTGTGTTGAATATCCCCACTACACCGGCCATTGTGACAGTGTCACAAGTACAAGCGTTTCCTGTTGTATGCCAACCTCAAGTTTCTTAGGTCCTAATGGAATAGCCTACTATCTCCACGACACAACCACAATCACCGATTAGTGGCTTCCTAACCGGAGTGACCTAGGTTCAAAGGGGTACTATTACCCCTCATCTTGGTCAAATAGCCAGTATTGGACAACAGTAAATGGTTTCACAAACATGGCTGGTGCAATATCAACAACCGCAATTCCAACAAGTTTACCAAGGATTTGAGCAACAAATCTTTGCAAGTAATGGGTAGTTTTTTATTCAAAATGGTCAACATCAATCATTTCATAGTGGTTATACCCATCAACCTTACCAAAGTTATCAGCATCAAATACACTATGCTAGTATGCAAATACCCACTGCTCAGGCAATCCCATCTTATCCTGGGTATGCTTCACCAAACTTGAATCAACAATTGCCCTTCATGGCGACTTTAGAGTTACTAGATCTAAATCGGATAACAAACGATCCAATTGCTTATGCCCCTTGGTGGCTAGCGATTCCTCATAAACTACCATCAAATATTCCTAAATTTAATGGAAATCCAAGTGAAGACCCGTCGAATCATGTGATGACCTTTCATTTGTGGTGTTCATCCAACACTCTCAATGATGATTCGATTAGGCTTCACCTTTTTCAGTGAACGTTAACTGTTCTGGTAGCAAAATGGTACATTGAATTGCCTAGAGCTTCATTTGATAACATCAACACCCTTGCCACAACCTTTTTATCCCATTTTTAGTTACCAATAAGGTACGAAATAGGAACAGAGCTTCTTACCAATTTCAAACAGACGACAGCCACTCACATATCTGATCATATCCATGAGTGGTGGCATCGTCATAGAATGGTAGAAACATATGTTCCTGATTAGTTGTTAGTTGAATGGTTTATTAAGTCATTGTTACCTTCTATCACAGAAGATGTGGCAAAGGGAGGGGTCATCACTGAAGAGCAAGTCATTTCTCGTGTGCAATATCTAAACTTGATCTATACTCAGTCTGGCACACTCTATGACAAAATCCCTGATGCTCCTAGACTGGAATTTTCCATTCCTCCTCGACCTAAATCAAACAAAGACTCTCATGCTGGCGATGGTGTGATAGGTATGAATAGCATGAAAACCATAAAGGCTACATCAAAGAAAGCTCGTACGGTTTCTAGTCAAAATGCAAATGAATAACTTCTTGCCTCGGAGGTAAATGCCGTGTCGACTGACAAAGGCAAAGAACCAAAACCAAGGGGCAAGAAGAAAAAGAAAGGGAAAAAGAAGAAACAGGAGGAGTCGTCTTCTAAAAAATATTCTACAAACCCTTATGGAGAAAGGAAACCAAATCATCCATGCTTTATATGTGATGAGGATCATTGGACAAAAGACTGTCCACATAAAGCTAAGCTTAGGAAACTCTTAAAGAATTCAAAAACCTCAGCAGTATTGACTGATCCGTTTCCAAATCCAGGAACCAATCTAGTTGCTAGTGACAATGCTTCCCCATCCCAAGTGCTCATGTTGTCCATTTCGAAACAGCAGAATTATGCTTTGATATCGCCAAGGAATAAAGATTACGGGAATCCACAAAATTGTCAAACAACAAGGCTAATAATCAACCTAGTAGTTCGACAACAACTTCAACTGAAGTTGTGCCACCCATCATTCCTAAGCTAATGATAAAGACACCAAAGGGAGTATTACACAAATGGACATTTAATCCTCGTGCCAGAGCAGCACAAAATTATAATATAGTAGAGGACCTGGCCCAATCGTCGTTCGCTATGTCGACACTTGAGATACTGCAAAATTGCCCCTCCCAAAAGCAGGCTCTATTATCAGCAATAGGTGGGATTGATCTAGTGGATTCCAATCTTGTGGCCTTTAATCATAAAGGATATGACCCTCAGTTACTAGCTCAACTTGATTTCCTTATTCAAGTGAAAGCCCTCAACAAAATTGTTCATTGAACAATTATTGATGAGGGAGCATCTACATGTATTATGTCGATGAGTTGCTGGAAAACTTTGGGCTCACCACCCTTGTCACGATCATCAATGACTTTGAAAGCATTTGATGGATGAACATACACTCCATACGGGATTTCAAGTAACTTGCAAGTTGATCTGGGGGGAAAGACAATAGAAATTGATGTTGAAGTTATCGATGGAAACCTCGATTACAACATCCTACTGGGAAGGCCTTGGATATATCCTATGGTCGTTGTTGTGTCGACATACTTCAAGAAGATTGCATTTCCTTTCCAAGGAAGAATTACAATCGTCGACCAATAAATGTTTCTCCCTAACAGTTCATAAGTTATGGGAAGCATTCCGATGATCCACAAGAGCTCTTAGTCGCTTCAAAATATTGGATTAGGCCTACTAAAAGACCCGACACTGATGGGTATTTTTGCCCTACCACCTCCAAACAATCTGGCAGAAGTGGCCACAGTGGAAACCTGTAATATGGTGTCTTCCATTCAGAAGATATCTGATCACGATGTTAGCATGGATCATCGCGAGGTTTTGCCTCCAAGCCCAATAGAAATATTGTAGCAATCAATGTTTTTGGCATGGGAGGCGAACCCAAATCAACGCTCATCAAGCATTTGGATAGATAGGTCTAAGGAATATGGTACCCCTTCAGATCCTTGGTCGCATGTACATTCTATAGATGAAGGAATTGTTCAGTCAATGATGATTGATGAGGCACCATGGGAAGATTACCACCATCGTTCCCATCTTCCAGATTATAAAGAAGATTGTTCTAGTGACCTTGATCATCCTTCAGTATTTGATTTCCTATCGAATACTGTAAATACGGTTGATTCCAAGCGAAACTTGTCCAGCATTGAAGAGACTGTCGCCATCAATATCTCAACCAAACCAAATGTTGTAGAGAATATTCATCTCAACAAATCTTGTTCTCCCTCAGAACTGGAAATATATTACGCTCTCTTTCACGAGTTCAGAGATGTCTTTGCATGATCATATGAAGAAATGCCAGGCATTGACTCGAGTATAGTTGAACATGAAATTAAGATGTATCCAGATGTCAAACTACTATGACAACGGCTTCGGCAGGTGCACCCCAAGAAAGTAACTGCCTTCAAGGCAGAAGTTGAAAAACGTCTCCATGCTGGTTTCATTTACCTAGTTCCTCTAACTGATTGGGTATCGAATATTGTTCCTGTAATGAAAAAGCAAGGAACAATTAGAGTGTGAGTCGATTATAGTGATGTAAATCAAGCTTGTGCAAAAGACAACTACCCTACACCCTTCATTGACCAGATAATTGATGAATGCATCGGATGTGAAATCTTTTCATTTATGGATGGATTTTCAGGGTATAATCAAATAAAGATCCGCCCACAGGACTTATCAAAGACTGCATTTATTTGTCTGTGGGGCACATTTGTTTACCGCAAGCTACCTTTTGGTTTAAAGAACGCAAGGGAAACCTTTCAGAGGGAAATGAATCATGCCTTCCATGACATCAAAAACATCATTCAACCATATCTCGATGATCTTCTGGCTCATTTGCGAAAGCAGACAGATCATCCGCGGCATTTGAGAGCGATATTCCTACGTTGCCGACACTACAAGATACAACTCAATCCACACAAATGTGTGTTTTGTGTTAGTTCTGGTCATTTACTTGGCTTTGTATTCTCAAAGGATGGGATTCGTCTTGACCCGTGTAAGGTTCAGGCAATCATTGATTTTCCTCCACCTTCAAACTTGCCTCAGATTCAAAAACTCTAGGGGAAAGCAAACTTTCTAAGGAGGTTCATTCCAAATTATGCTGAACTTGCTAAAGGTTATACATGTTTCTTGAAAAAAGAAGTACCCTTCATCTGGGATCAGGTCATGCAAGATTCCTTTGATGCTATAAAGGAATCCCTAATAAAGGCATCATTAATGTATGCTCCTGATTATCAAAAAGACTTTAACCTGTATCTGGCTGCAGTAGGTACGACCATAGTAATGTTTTTAGTTCAAGAAGACAATGGAATTGAACATCCTATCTATTATTTAAGTCAAAACTTAAATAATACAGAAACCAAGTACTCCTATGTTGAAAATCTGGCTCTCGCAGCTGTTCAAGCGATACAGAGATTTCGACATTATATCCTCTTTGAAAAACTACCATTTTGTCAGATTGCAACCCCATGACTTATATCTTGTCACGAAAGTTACTGTGGGGGAAATATTCCAAATGGATAGCAATTTTGCAAGAGTTGGATCTGGAATTTGTAAAATCCAAATCAAAGAAAGCCCTGGTTTTCGCGGAGTTACTATGCGATCTCCCATCATCGTCCAATGATTCAACATCCAATGCAACAATCGTGGATGAATCTTTGTTTCTGATATATTCAAGTGATCCGTGGTATGGAGATATAATCATCTATCTCTAGAGCCAAACATATAGGTCTAATACCTCCCGTTCAGAGCAACGACATACTCAAGACCAAGCAAAATACTACATGATCGTTGGTGATAGACTTTACTGTCATGGTATCGATACAGTTCTGCGGGGGTGCCTCACCCATGAGGAGGCCGAAAAAGTCCTGAATGATTGTCATTTAGGCGCATGTGGGGGGCATCAATCTGGTTAAGCTACAACACAAAAGATTTTATGAGCAAGATACTTCTGGTCAACAATGTTCAAGGATTGCATAACCGCAGTCAGATGTTGCCATGCTTGTCAAATCTTTGATCGCAAAACTAGAATACCACCCGCACCTGTTGGGTCCCTATAATACTAGTGATTACCCCATTACTATGGTAGTTGTACCCCTTATTAATATTTTTGTGCCCCTATTGCCCCCATATTGTTATTACTGTGCCCCATAGAATCCCTCAATTGTTATTTTTGTGGCTTTATATTATTATTGTTGGGTTGGCTGGGTTATATTGTGACTCCTTATACT
>APFE030484128.1:32808-76837 GCA_000404065.3 Pinus taeda | reverse complement strand
GATGAAAAGGTCAAGTTTTGTTCCTTCATCATAAAATTTACTGCCCACAAAATATTCCTAGTAACAATTCTAGTTCTTGGTTGGGATGAGAGTGTTTTTCAGGCTCGGTCTTGATGGCCACATTCCTTGAGTCTACCAACCAAGGTCTTGCCCCAGATGGAAATTCTGGTCTGTTTCTTCCATTTGGAAGTGTCGGTGTTCTATATATGGCAACATTGTCTTTGCCTGGGTTAACCATCGGTTTTCCCATGTGGTTGTTTTCAACCTCAGTGGTCCTAAGCGTCATGACTCCTGTTCCACATTCTCCTTCATTTGAATCATGACACGTTGATTCCAAGGTTGAGCCTATGCCTTCTTCCACTGTTTCTTCCCCTTCATCTCCTCCTTCGCCTGGTGAAAGTTTCACATCTAGTAACTAGGAGACTAAGAAGAAGAAGAAGAAGAAGAAGAAGTCCGATAAATGTGAGGCCATCTGTGCAACTACTGCTCTGAGTACATCTCAGGTTGGACCACCTTTTGATCGTCCGTAGAAGGTTAAGTTTCCTTGTAAATTGTGCAAGGGTGACCATCTTCTTCGTGATTGTCCTGGCATTCCAAGAATCTTAGAAGTATGGTATCATAATCTAGCTCGTCCCTTGTCATCCTCTGAAGCTCATGGTGATGCTACCCTATCCACTAGAAATGGTAAGAAGGAAGGGAAGATTCAATTCCCCTGTAGGCTATGGGAAGGCAACCATCCACTAGCAATGGTAAGAAGGAAGGGAAGATTCAATTCCCCTGTAGGCTATGGGAAGGCAACCATCCCCTTCACCTTTGTCCTCTCATGGATAAAGCTTCCACCGTTTTAGAAAGTCTTACAGCTTCTTCACCCCAACTTCCCATTGGTTCTTAGAGGCTCTCTTCAGACCCTCTCCCCATCGACCAAGAGATTGAATTAAATTCTTCTCTTGTCCATCCTCTTCTTCCCAAACCTGGCTGTGCTCAGCCTAGTCCTGACCAACCATTGGTCAGAACGAGTGTCGACTTGGGTTCACCACCTGTTGATCACTCTACTTCGGAAGAGTTTCATGCTCATGTTCTTCTCATCTCATCAAATTCTCCTGAGTCTGAAAATGACCCTCCTATCCCCGCTGGTCAAGAGGGTCCTTCTTCAGTTCTTGTAGAGCAGGGGGGAAATCATACAATTCCCCCACCAAGTAGTTCGATCGTTTCCTTCGACTAGAGTCATTTGACTGCATTCTGCCTTCCATCCTATGTGCCTTTCTAGATTATATTACATGCCTATGATAAGGTAGTACCGAGCACTATCTTGGATGAGGGTGCATCAATTAGTCTCATGCCTTTCACTACTTGGAAAGCTTTTGGCTCCCCACAGCTTGTGCCGGTCATGCAGAATTTGTTGGCATTTGACGGAGGAACCAGTCAACCTTTAGGGATCCTCCTGAAGCTTCCTGTTACTTTGGGGGGTAAAACCGTCTATATAGACGTCATGGTTGTCCAAGGTGCTTTAGATTTCAGTCTTCCCCTTGGTTGTGACTATGTTTATGCCATGGGGGCCCTCATCTCTTCACTTTTCCATGTGGATTGTTTTCCACACAATGCAAGAGTGGTGACCATAGATAAATTATCATTATTTAGTCCCCCGATGCCTCCTGCGCAGCTGTCATCCCTTCTCGGTTCTTGCTCACAAGCAGTACCTTCTTTGCCATAGGTCAATTACGTGGCTACCCGTTCTGTCTCCACCTCTGCTGATGATCATGCAGATGGTCTCGTACATCATGTACTGCGGGCATTGGAACTCAATCTGTCTTTGGTGCCTAATGACATGTGTTCCTCCAAGAGCATGGTTCTTCCATCCAGTGAAGATCTCTTAGGCGTCATGTTTTCATATGGCCCATGAACAGGAGTTACGAGGATAGTTTATTCCTATCTCAACCCCGTTAGGTAGTTTGGTCTTGTCTCAACCTTGTTAAAAAAAGAAACCAGGTGTCCCAAGGATAGTTTTGATATTGTGTCGACCTCGTTAAAAAATGAAAGAAGGTGTACAAGGATAGTTTGTTCCTTTGTCAACCTCATCAAAAAAATGATTCGAGGAGTAACGAGGATAGTTTGTTCCTATCTCAACCTCGTTAAGAAATGAAAATAGGGGTGATGAGCATAGTTCCTGACCTTATGTCAAGCTCATTAATAAATGAAACAAGGAGTCTTGAGGAAAGTTCTTGATCTTATGTCAACCTCATTAAGAAATGAAACAACTCCCTTTCCAAATTGAGTCTTTGATTAAGATCTCGTAAAATTCAAGTCAAGTCTTTCCAAACTCATAACAAGCATAAATTTTTGTTTCAAGATTGTGTAAACATGAAACTAAATCCAAGCAGAGTTCTCCATGGTTCAAGCCTGTGTAAAAATGAACCCATACCCGATTTACATCTCATGATTGCTATTTTTATCCGCTAATTTCTGCTAGATGAGCCTTGGTTGTTTCATTCCATTGCCACCATCTCTTTGGCCGATCATATGCTTTCACTTGGTTTTTTTTCCTTTCCTGAGGAACTACAGTGATGAGTGGTTTTATTAGCTAGCCTATTAACCATTACATGTTTTGAGCAATTCCACCATTTCCGGAACCAATTGCTACCCTTTATACCACTCGTTCCTCCAGGACGAGTCTCCTTTAAGCTCTTTTCTGACTCATAAAATATGAAAATATTGCCGAGTATTTTTTCCTTTTTGACTCGTTAAACAGAATAAAGAGGTGGTCTGCTTTAAGCTCTTTTCCGACCGTATAAAAGCGAAAATATTGCCAAGATTTTGTCATTTCGGGTTCGTTATTGGTTATGAAACGACGTAGTTTCGATTGCTTTTCTACTTTTTTGGGTCGAGGCCACTAATCACAAAAAGTACTCCTTGATCTTAATGGTCAAGCAGTTCTTTCGAGTATTTTTTTATACTTTTTTGGGCTCGAGAGGCACAAGTCTATGAAAAAAGACCCCCCTGGAGTTTTCTTTTCCGTGTATTTTTCAAACTCCCTAAACATGAAAAAGACTCTGATTTTTATCTATGTCAGACTTGTTAAACCCTGACGACATCAGACTCGTCATCATGAGGAGACTCGAGCTTCTCCTCCCTAGGGCTCGTTAAACTATTACTAGGTTGGATTCGACCGAAGGGCGAACTTATATTACAAGCACATGCTATCCCCTTCAAGCTTGCTTTCAAAAATAATTGGGGTACTCGCCAGCAATGGTGGGGGAAAATTTGGAAATCATCATTGATCATTTTTGGCAGCTAGTCACTCTTGAACATCGACACTTTTGCTTCTTGTCGGGTTTAGATATCCATACATCGTCATTTGGCCTTCTGCGGGTTTGGGTTGCCATTTAGCCTCAATCCATCTGATCCATGCTATCTCCATCAAGCCTTTGATCCCTTGGTACCTGAATGCTACCACCCTCCGGAGTCGTGTTGCTAACATGTTCAAGAGTATAATCATTCTGCAGTTTACATCCTTGCCTCCTCCTCTGATACTTTGTTTCGCTATCTACTGCTTGTTACCTATCTTGTGTCATTGATGGGGGAAACATTATGGCCCTCCTACGACAGATCGTCTCCTGTCGACATCATCTCATTATCCAGGAGATTGATCTAGAGATCCCCTTTGGTACCTTGGAGCTTGCATGCCTCAATGGCAATTTCTTCACACTTGACGATTGACTTTCATCATTGGTCGTCGATTGGGTGATTCCATGAGTGTTTGACTTCAGCTCATTCTTCACACTTCGTGGGTTGTACTAGACAGTACCTTGAGATCCATTGACATTATTGGTGCTTTCTCTCGTGCTTGTTAACGGTTTTCCTCATTGACCAGTAATCAAGCGACTTTCTATCATGCTCGACTTCAGCACATTTGTTCGCATGCTAGAATTTGTACTATGATTGGTTGGGTTTCAAGACCCTGAACTTAGATTACACATTTTTGGGCTTCGTGGATTGGTTCATGCTTGCATGACTCATTGATGGATGGCTGCAACCGTATATGAGTCTTCATGGATGGATGTGACCATACCTTTATCATTATCATGGTCTTATTAGCTAGATGTCTGCGTCCATACCATAGACTTAGTTCGTATGTCTTTTGGATGGTTGCGCCCATGCCTAGACTACATGTATTTCACTATCAGAGACATCAGTTGTACTTGTGCCTGCAAGTTCTTCCAGATGGTGTTCCAGCTTAGTCAGTTTCATAAAGAGTTTCACCCCTCCCACTCTCTCGGGCTTCATGCTTTAGGGGGCATCTGTTACACAATAATTTGTCACTGTCCTCATCTCAGTCCCTCTACTATGTCATGTGGCGAATAAACATGTTCATATCTTCCCACCAATGTAAGAAGATTAAGAAAATGCTCTCTAATCCTGAAGATTGACCCTTTTTGACTAAGTTTCTGCATCATCGCTAGTAAACCCTCAAAATTCGTGGTGATTCTCTGCCATGCACTATGTCGTTGCGACGTCATCGCTAGTCCCTAGTTCATGACCCACGATGATCCAGATTTGGCGAATTAGTTCAAATAGTCGACCTTCTAGATGTTTCTAGAGTTGGTTGTTGGGTCAGTTTGGGTCACCTTTCTGCCTCCGAGATGGTGGTTCCACCTCTTGTTCAACCTCCCTTGAGGATAAGCTCCCTCTCCCTCATTTCATGGAGGCTCCTCCTCCTATAAAATCACTCACCATTGCTATGATCTGCTAGTTCCTTAGTTGGTAAATTCTTGGATTGAGCAGTGCTGTTAGTGCTTTTTAGTTTGATAGATAGAGGGTGTGGGTGTGACAAGTGTGAGAGTGTTTATAGCTTGTGGAAGGTTATGAAGTGCCCTTAACTTTGTGTTAAAACTTATGAGTGAGAGGGAGACTTTGTATGTTGGGAGATCCATCTTCAAAGAGTGAATTCTTGAGAAATACACTAGTTGGACCCTCTGAGAAGGTTTGTGACATCAAGACTTTGGTTGTAAGCTTGCTCTTATTTCATTATTAATAAAATCAATGATGTTTTCCTATGTCTTGTATGTAATTTACTTGATAGCTCATGACTTCTTGACTTTGTGAGTAAATAGATCATTGTTGTTTTCCGGTTACGTGCTTTGTTGTATTTCCTTTGCATTGTTTTAGGTTGATCACTCATTGAGGAGAAGGAAATGAAAGCTAGAGCAGTGCAACAGAACTCCATCGACCACTGGTTGAGTTAGGCCCGCAACTATGCCTGTTTGAGGAAATCTATTGTTGATCTGTCTTTGCTGTGACTAGACCCACTCTAGGGCTAGAGGAGTTACCTCTTTCCATAGAGGGAACACTTTCCTACATCACAAGGCCTTTCCTTAATTATTATTAGCTCAACAATACCTTGTGCATGTCTACCCAAGCCTTTTCCTCCATAGCCCATCTTGGACATTAGCTTGGAACCTATGCCTCTAGTATGTTTTTCGAAAGAGCCAATATAAGCATTCTTAGAAGTATTTGAAGACAAACTGGAATGATTTACCTCTTCTTCAAGCTAATACTTGAATAAGGACTCTTTGATAACAAAGAGCTGGGACTTCAACTCATTCATCCTCTTCATGTTCATATTTGTAATATGAAGTTGCCTCTCCATTTCCTACAATTTGTCAGAAAGCATCTGCTTCTCTTCCTCCATGGAATTCAACTGCTCTCTAAGTATGTTGCTCTTCCATCCATCCTCATACATTTCTCTCACCTTGCCCATCATAATGAACAAGTCTTGCTTTATGTCTTCATCAAAGAGTCTTGTGATGCAAGAGGAATTCGAGGATACACTTGTAGAAGTTGTCATTATGCGATGAACAAAGAACTTCAAACAATATTAATAAAGAGCTTATTTCAGCAACCTTTTGCAACAAACCTCTTATGCTCCAAGGATTTCCTTGAGGTCCTTTGGGATAATAAGAGTGCCTTCAGCTCTCTTTCCTTCTTCTCATTCCTCGACTAAGATATCAATACTTTCCCTTTACCTCTGCAAACTCAGAAATAGTTAGTCTGTAAAACAAGCATACAATCAACGTTTTGTTGTTCAAACACCTTTCAGACAAGCAGTCTTTGCTTTGTCAATCAAGCATTCTGATATAACCTTATTAAAGGTGTGGTTAACCAATCTTAAGCTTTGATACCACCTGATTTGAAAATGGGGCACTTAGGCTTCTTGTCTAACTTACATGAACCTCTCCCTCTTCCAAAGCTTTAAATATTCCCAAGTCTTATTGATTAACCAATGCAGAACAAAAAACTCTTGAAAATATAGGTGTATGCTGGTATTTGTTTTCTTAACTGGTTATATGCCTTAAATTATGTTGTTGTGTTGTAAGCTGATGTTCTCAAACTAATATATAAATACATATAACAGTAAATAAAGCAGGAGAGACAATGCAGCAAAAAACAAACATAAAACAACAATATTAATTTGGAGTTCACCCAAAACTCTTGGGCTACAACTCCTTGAGCTCTAGTCAACTTGACTAGGCTATCTGGGATTATGGCAGGTCCTTTTACAAGCTCTTGGCTCACCTCCACTGTTTTACATAGGAAAAATGGGCTCAAAAAACCATCTCTCCCCGGCTCTTGAAGCTCTCGGTTCTAACTTTGGCTCTTGGCTATGGTTCTTGGCTCTGGCTCTTGGCTCTAGCTGTTGGCTCTGGCTTCTTCATCTCTCTATCAGTTTACAACCCTCTGGCTTTCCACTTGAACTCCAAGTGACTCCCTTGGTTGCGTGCACTTCAGCTTGGCTTTCTGTGCTGCTTGTTTTTGCTGCTACCTTTTTGCGCTGCTCTCTGTCACCTTAGCCTCCTTCTTTGGCTCTGCCTATGCTTAGTTTCAGCAACAATTCTAACAACACCCTCAACAACCAGAAACCTCTGTCTCTATAGTTCTGTGGCTTTTAAGCCAAATCGATGTTGTCTATTCATTTTCCCTTTTGGGCTCCCTCTCTTCCAGCCTTTGTCTGCTCAAATCCCTTCTTTGAGCATTAGCAATCATTGCTGAATGCCCTCAGGGATGGTGGCCACCTATTCTGTAACAGAAGAGGCCATCGGGCATTTGCAATCCCCAAATTTTGGCATTCTCAGCTTACACAGGATGATACACTAACATGGGGAAAATCCACAAAGAACATTGTTCACCAAACTTCAAATATTCATAAATGCACACTATATCCCTATCGGATCTTCCTGAAATTGCTTATTCCAAGTCACAATGCCCATCCCATGGCTTCCCTTTGTATTTTTTTAATACATTAAAAATGTTGAAAATATCACAAAAATGGATTTATGCGGACCTCAGATAATAGACATTTGTATTTAGGAACCCTTTCGGGTCTGGATTCATCACATCGACACATTCCTTCACTTTTTGTTTATTAAACGAAATATGTGAAATTACATAGAAATGCCTTTGGGCGGATTTTAAAATATATCAATTACCTCTTATAGCCCTGTCGGGTCTAGCTATCACATCGCATATATATGTATATAATATATATATATATCTATATATCTATATATGTATAATATATATATATATATATTATATATATATATATATATATATATATATATATATATATATATATAATTATATATATATATATATATATATATATATAATATATATATATATATATATATATATATATATATATCCACGCCATTGCATAACTCTGATGCGATATTGTGATGCGACTTGTCGCAATTGCAATATCACGATCGCACTAATCATATAACCTGTTCTGTTATCCGCTTCCTACCACGGCCGATTGTGATTTGTTGATCAGATCTGGACCATTGATTGGTTAGATATGACAGCTCCTGTTCATTGCTCTGTTGACCACCAATAAGCCCGTTTTTCAATGTTTTCTCTATGGTTTTGCCTCTTTTCCCAAAGAACAAAGGGGAACTTCTTTTTGTGACAATTTCTTCATTTGAAGTCCATTTTCACCCATTCAAGTTATGTTGGATTCAGAATGAGGAGATCTCTACAATGAGACTATTTCTGAGAGCAGCTGCGACTTTCATTTTCCTCTATTTTACAAAGGATTTGTGCCATTTGGCACCTTTTACCTCACATGTGAAGTCTTTTAGACTTAGAGGTTTATCCAAGATCCATTTTTGGATCACAAGTAGAGGCATAATCCATCTTCAATGACGTTTTTTCTCAATTCAAGCTCAAAACAGGTCACTACAGGATTTCCTATAGGATGTACTAGTGTTTACAAGATCCCCTGTTTTATTACAAGAATAGGTAGAAAGCTTAGGAAGTGGTCTAGAAGGTGATAGAGCTTGGGAAAGGTGGAGTTGTAGTTGCTACAACAACCCCTCCAAAAATTCTAAAATCCTTAAAATTTTCAGAGACCCTGTATCATTCAGGACTTCCTGCACCTTTGGGATTTGCTCAAAAGTTCTCCAGATCAGGAGAACCATGTAAAAAAACATAAGTTTTCTAGCTAAGTGAAGGTAAGTCGCAAGATCCTATTTAAGTAAGTCAGTCACAAATTTGAAACGTGACTACTGCGACTATTGCGACCCACAAGTCGCTAAGTCGTAAAGGTTGCATAAGGTGCACTTACCCCTTGCTGCAACCATGCGACCATTGTGAGCTCACGACCACCAGGTCAGAAGGTCGCATAGGTCGCAAAGGTCACATTTTCCCCTCAACGTGATCATGTGACTCATGCTACTTCATGACCATTAGGTTGCAAGGTTGCATAGGTCGCAAGGTCGCATAAGCCACAGTTGACCATCAATGCGACCTCGCGGCCCTTACGACCTCACGACCACTAGGTCACAAGGTCGCACTTTAGACCCATGCGACCTTCACATGTGTGACCAAAAATATAAATAGGGAGGTCACCTCATTCATTATAACGTCTCCATTGGTCACACGAAAGACAAAGAAGATTGCGACTTGGGCGTGTGCACGCTTTCTCCAGGGAGGTGATATTTCACCTTCCCGGTAATCATGTTTCTTAACCATGTGTAATTACGTGCCTTCCTCACCTTCCAACTTCCACCCCAGAGGGATTTTTATCCCCTTTGGATTAGGGTTTTTCACCTTAGACCAAAGAAACAATTGCCCTGGCTTTGTTTAGCCTTTCTTGACCCCCTCAATACCATTCTTCGACCCTGATCATCGCTATTTTTGCTAGTAGGCCTGACCATATTTCCTGGAAGAAGTCCACACCTCCCCAAAGCCTCAAATATTCCTCCTTATCCCACCCAAAACCTAGGTCTCATGGCCCATGATTGCGATACCACGTTTCTCATGATGTAGCGACTCTATGACCTAGCGACCCTACAACCTAGTGACAGTGACACACCTGCGAATATGTGACTTGTGACCTAGTGATTGTGTGATTATGTGACCTATGAATCTTATGCTAAGTCACTAAGTCACACTCTTTTCCTTGTGACCATGTGACCTTTCTCCCATTGCGACCTACTAAAAAACCCTCTTGCCACGTTTTAAATATTATTTCATTTAGGCAATTTTTATGTGATTTTTATGTCATCGCTCTCATAGTGGGATTGTATTCTCAACCTGCCAAGTGACTTGGACCTCAAGTGTATATCCATCTCCTCCTTCGAAGACAAGATGGCTCCCCCAACTATTAAGGCCACTCACATGGGTGTTGGCTTAGGGGGTCCTGACCCAAGTTTAGAGTTAGTTGTGTCAACGAAAAAAACCCTACACTACTAGCCCTTTCCGTAACAACCCATGTAGCGTAGGTTGCAGTCTCACCTAAAGAAGTAAGGGTAGTTGCAAGAACAAAGTTTCTGCATCGAGAGACTAGTGTGATATCTTCCATTTCCTTAGATCTGCGTCCACGTAGATCGATAAACTTCTAGGGCATGCCACTTCACGAAGGTCCACGATCAGTAATTGCGGACCCTTAACAGTCAATTTACCTACCTACATGCATCAAAAAGTAACCCTAGATTTGAGTTCGAGTAGATCTAATTTATTCATTAGGAAACATAAGAGAAATGATCTGAAACTTCATGAAAGTGGCTAAGAATTTATTTCATACATTATTAAGAAAGATTCAATAAATTCACATAGCATTCAATCATTATTTCATAGAACATGTCATTCGTTGACAACATATAACATAAACAAATACAATGAAAATAATAAGTAATTATTTTGGAAACTATCTTTATTGATCTTTAATTCACTGATTACAGAATCAAACTACCCTATGCACACAACTGTAGGGGTTTACACACTCAGTTGCGGACTCTACCCAAGCCTCTACGCACTTAGCTGCGGAACCTTCCCTTCTCTACCTAAGCACAGGAAGCAGAGACTTCGTGCCTTAGATCCTACCTAAAAATCTTCAATGAACCCAATTCCCTATCAAAACTTGTCCTAAGACTTGCTAAGATGCGACTATTTATAGCCTTTTTCATACAATTCCATGGTCCACGGACCATGGGTGAAAATCAAAACCAACTAAAAAATTTACTTAAAACAAGGGGCTAAGCCCCTTTGAATCTTATTCATCTACATGGTCCGCTTACATATATCGTGGGGACTTTACATCTTTTACAAAAAATGTATACAAAATTTGTGTTAACTAACCCCAAACTGACCCAGGGGACCCCATCCCAATAGGCCCCCAACACAAAGATCGTGACTCACCCTTGAGTCACTCAGCTGGTTGTTCCACTTTCTAGCGGAGTTCGTTGAATGCCTTGGTCAGTGCCTGAAGCTCTACGGTACTCTGCTCGCCTGCTTGCTATACTTTATGGACTAGTTTATCGGTGGTTGGCCCCTCTACTATGAGTTGTGTATTCTTCTATGTCTGCTACATTTCGTTCAGCTTCTCATTATTGGTCTATGAAAACTGGCGAGCTTCCACTGTCCAAGGCTCAAGCCTGCACTGAGCACAAACTTCTTCTTCTGTAATTCTTGTATCTGCAGCAAAGTTTCTTTTCCTTCCCGTAAACTCATGAAATGATGGACTGGTGCCAATGTTCGTTTTTTCATACTGATGTCATCATACTACTGGTGCACTTACCTAATTTCTGTGTTCAACTGTTGCAGCGTAAGATCCTCCTATAGTGTATCCTAGAGGCCTAGTGCCTAAGTGAAGAGCTTGTCACACCCTTGAACGGTGACATATAGCTGAGCCATGGATTCTTTAATCCCCACACCTCTTTCTTCTTGAACATTTGGATGTGTGGTTAGTTGCAACTTCAATTTTAGCTCAGCTATCTGCATCCGTAGGTCAAAAATCACCTTGCTAACCTTCTCCTTGTTGGGTGCTAATAGGTGTCTTTTAAAACTCTTAATTGCCTCACATTAATTATCAACCTGGGTAAGTCTTTTTGTTTCAAGAGTGTACACAATATGTGCAAGCTATAAATCTAGAGAGTAATGCTTTTTAAGTTGAACTATAAAACTTGATATGAGAGTAAATAGATGCATTTATAAAACTCAAGCTGCAACTGTTAATGGAAATATTACATCCAAAGATCAAGACTTAATCTTCAACTAAAATCATAATCAAATCTGAAGCAAGCAATTCAATTGAAAATAACATCAACTGAGAGCATAGTAGCATTAACCAATCTCTTTCAACTCATTCTATATGAATCACACTCTATCTCAATTAAGCAATTCGAATGGAAATGATTCAACCGAGAGTTTAATAGTATTAACCAATCTCTTTCAGCTGATTCTATACTAACCACACCCTTATCGTAATCAACCAAAAATCAATGTCTTAACTGATAATTAATTCAATCTGCAGTGAGCACAAATGAAATCAAATGGAAAAGTTGCGAAGAGCATGTGATCAGAATAAAGGAAAGTAAAATAACTGCAACGTAAACTCACCAGAAATTAGAAGATATCAAATAGGGTAAACTTAGCAAGAAAAAGGAAAAACATCAAACCAATTAGACTCATGTGAATTAGAAAGATATAACACGGAGGATAGCATTTTGATCCACCAGAGGCCGAGCCCTAGCCACCAACTAATACTACTGAGCTACTTTGAAGAGTACGAATGATCAGGAATGTAGATTATGTATTAACCATTGAATTCAATCCTCATTACAATATGGTTTTCCTTCATAATAACATTCTGTATATTGAAACTACAATTGAGGTCCCAAGCGAAAAGCTAAATCTTTCCATTCTATCTCGCTATCCTATCATTCCTATCTAATCTATCTCTAATAATCCATATCCCTCTTTCATCTCTATTTTCATTTAAATACACAGAGAGCAGAGAGAAGTTACAACGAAGATGATTACAAAATGATTCTCACAATAAAATTGTATTGTTCACAACAAATTAATGAACAAGATCATGCCTGAAATATCTTTCCATCAACATTCAATAGGAACAAGTCGAATTTGGTATTGCGACTGAGATAATTTGGAAAAATGGTCGCAACAACGAATATGAGAAAATCGTATTCAGAGAACCTTCCATTTTCTCTTAATACAAACAGAATTTGGGAAAAATTCTCATTACAAAACTAGTTCGGTCCATTCTGGACAAAACTCATGTTTTATATTTTCCAGATTCTTCTCCATTTGCCCAAAACATCCAATGCAAAACTGTCACTTCTTATTCCAACAAATTTATGAGTTAGAATATTTAATGATGAGTTAGAGATCAATTCTACAATCTGGAAAATATCTTGGAGGCTAAACTGGTGACTGATGTTACAACAAATTTATTAATAAACCATCATTGGTAAAATCATGCATAATAATCATCTATTTATTAAAAATAAAGGAGAAGAAATAATATTTATCCATAAAAGCATAAATAATTATAAAATGGAATTATATGATAAATCATAATAAATGACGTGATAAAGAAGGGTAGAAATGGATGAAATAAGTGTTAAAATGTGATAACAATAATGACATATTAGTAGCCCAACACACCGACAAACTGAATATATTGCATGTCCTCATGCAACCTGAAGCCTCTATATTAAACAAGATAATATATATATATATATATATATATATATATATATATAATATATAATATATATATATATATATATATATATAATAATAATAATAATAATAAAAAATTGTTCATCCCATGTCATGAAATTGATGGAACAAATGACTTCCTCCTCAAATAATGAATATTCAATTTTAACAATGTTGATGAAGGCGTAACAATTTTCACATTGACGTTCAACTATATGTATATGAAGTTGCAGTAAAATATGATATAAGTAACATCAAACTTCATTAGCCATTTTCTCAAAAACTACAAACCAGATTTTGCTGAAATTTTGCAAGTAGATTTATACTATATTAATACTTCTCTAATCCAAATATCAGATCGTTTTGATGTAGGGATCATGAGATATAAGTAAAATGGCTGTAGATGACAGTGCATGCTATCTAAAATTTGACAAACTAATTTAACTTCAAATTTTCTGGGTTTGTGTATTTTAATGATACCTCTTTGTTATCCAAAAATCACAAGAATTTAGTTCATAGTTTTAAAGATATATGCTAATCAATTTCTACACTGTATAAAAATGAAATTGTATGTCTTAAATGAGAAAGAAAGTAGAAAACATTCATCATGTGTAGCAATTCCTCCCCCAAACTAGAGAATTAGCATGCCCTCATGCGATGTTAAAAAAAAAAATTGAGGTGGTTGCTACAATCTGTTGAAATCTATGCTTGGTGTAAAACAACATGGAATAAGGGAGGTGTTGAGAATGAATACGAAGTTCAATGGATGATAAAGAATATTAATGGCATGGTCAGAATAAATAAATAAATGAAAGGAACACTCCCCCAAGATGAAAGAATCTATTTCTTTGAAAAATGGGAAGTGGTAAAGATGTGGAATGAATGATGATAAATAATGCTCAAAGGATTTTCATGAAATTCTCCTAAATTTGTAATAAATCATAAAATTATGCTATTTTACCTCAAGTTTTTCCTTTGAAAAAAATGTGGAATGACATGTATGGACTGGCATTTGTTGAAGCTGATGTAGGCTGAGTTGATGTTGAAAGTGATGCAAAAGGCGGAATCTAGGCAAGCACATCATGTTTGAACAATTGTTTGCATTCACGAGTTTCTTGAGCCTCTTCTGTTAGTTGCAATAGTGTGGCCTTGCTGTGAATAGAGTTTCCCCCCATACTTGTTGTTCTCCTGTAAACAAATCACTATGCTGCATGAAAATTTCTTGAATCCACAGTTTTAGTTTTGAATAGCAACAGATAAGCCACGTGAAAAAATTTCAATTAGAAAAAACTTTTGAATAACCTTCCCCCTCCAATTGGAAAAGGGCGTTCATGACCATAAAGTATAGGAAAAGTGTTGTTCTGATGACAAAGCAAGGGAATGAACAGTATGATCGTAAATGAATCAGAAGACACATATCAATGATAGGACAACAAGATGTATGGTTAGAATGAGAATGGAGTGTATAAAGACAGTTATGCATAAGATATAAGATGCTTTGGTTGATGATAGATTATGCAGTAAGCAAAAAGGACAACAATATGCAAGAAAAGATACCTTTCTAATGATAATCCATCTGAAAATGATATTATTGATTAAAAAACAGAGTAAGATTTACCTCAAAATTGATTCGATTCAAATATTATTGAACAACAGATCTGAAACACGAGTTTTCTTCTCCTCAATCGAACATGCGTGCGCACTATGACCTCTCTCCTCAGGTCTTCAAATGCCTTCACCTTACAGTTCTAGGTTCTTTTAGATGACAGAAACTATCCTCAGACAGGCAGCCCAGTAGGCTTCGATATTAATTCAAAAACAAAATAAAAAGTACAGAGCTTGAGAGATTACAATACAAGATCAAGATCAAGAAGCACCCTTTCCAACCTTATGGGCTTCTTTCATTTGATCTTTCTTTTATAACCTCCTTAGGGAATCTAAACCTATCTAAGACATGACATAAAGGGGAAATAATTGAGGGTTCGTCGGTATTCATTTCACCAACGATGTCTACTCAACCTTTCCAGTACAATAATTAGCTACAACATGTGACCGTATTATCACATTGTTAGCTAAGTCTAGATTCTTTTGTACAAAGATTCTACCAATATCCTTTTGGACTTTGGTCAAAATCGTAATCATCATCATTATCATCAGAGGACAATTGTCTTTTAAATGCTTTCTTCTCAAGACTCATGAGATAGTTATATTCCATCAACTTTGTGTATTCTTTGTACCAACTGAAATCATGCAGATCCTATGCATCTGGATAGCTATCCTGAAAGGCCTGAAAAGTAGATTCCTCAACTTTACTTTTTCCTTTGGCATATTTTGATATTGTTTCGTTATCTTTTTGGGATGCTTTTGATGTCTGTCCTTGGTCAGGATTTACTTTAATTTTGTGGAGATCCTATTGTTTTGGAGTAAACATCACTTCTTGTTGCTCCCACTTGTTAAGAAAATATAATGGGCTGACATCAATATCCAGAAAGGAATCATTAAAAACTTTTCGGAACGAGGGAGAAGGCTGAACTACCAACTCAACACCATCTAGAACCTCCCATTTAAAAGTCTGGAACATATTGGTGGAGGTTTCTATTGCATGCTACACCCATAATCTACAATTTTCATTAATGAATGCTTTGGATTGCCATCCCATTTCAAAAATTATTGAAGTACAAATTTTGTTTGATAGTAATAAACTGATAAGATGAACTACATTATTATTCCATTTTCCTGAAATAATACTTATCGTGATTAACGCAGTTTGGTTAATCATAAAACGTAAAACTTTTGGTTCACCTTGGAGTTCATCTAGTTGCTGCAACACCTGCCTTTTCTCTGTTAGTTTCAACATCCCAAAATCTTTGAACCAAAGAGCCAATTGTTTAATTCTCTCTATATTATTACTGGTCTTAATTTCTCTTGTTATCTCATGACAAAAAACTTGTGTAAATGTATTTGGAGAAATTTTTTCTCGAAATCTTAAGCTCTGATAATCCCAAGGAGATGAGAAAGTCCTTAAGTATTGTAGAGTTCATTGATCGTAATAGGATGTTCTCATAGATGGCTTTTTTCTACAAAATCCTCCATTAATCTCCCAATCAAAAAAAAATTCAAAAATTTCATATTGAGGGAATGTATTAGTAGGGCCATAGTTTTCATCATTTCTCTGTAAAAAGGATGCTTCTAGTTCTTCAAAAATATCAGGAATCCTTAGTGACAAAAGATATTTTTTCTAGGTCTACTTTGATTAGAATGGCTTCTAAATCTAGAATTTTGGGCTCTGTATATATGCTTAATGCAAAATCCACTCCTCCAATCAACTGATAATAATTTAATACTTTTAAGATCCAAATCATATTTTCAGTGAATTGAGAAGACCACATATTGGATAAGCTTTTAAAATAGATCTTCACTTGAATATTGGGTAAATGATAGATTTTTACCAAATCAACTTCTAATCCCAAAGATATTCCAACATTTTTAGACTACCATGCTTGACATCATCGAATCCACTGATTTCTCCTCAGTCGCAGACCGACCACTTTCTTGATTTCTTCTGTCAAATTTGCATGACTTTCAAGAATTCTGAACCTATCAACAAATGTGCTGAAATTATCATCCTGAGGTCCCTTTCCTGGTAGGATAAAATAACTTCTTGAACTTCTTCGAGTTGTGACAAAATCTTTATTCATGTCTCTAGTCAAAGAATTTGCTAAAAAATTAGAATTGCCTGGTACCCACTCAACATCAAAATCAAATTGTTGAAACTAGATATGCCATGAAAGTAGCCTTTCTCTAGCAAGTTGTCTTGAATTTTTAGCAGACAGAAAATACTTGAAATTCATAGAATTAGTCCTTATTAGAAATTTTACTGGTGCCAGATATAATTCAAATTTTTGTATTCCATTAAAGATTGCTAAAGTTTCCTTTTTAGCAATATAATAATTCTTCTGACTGGGAGAGAATTCACCTGAAGCATATGCACAAAGTGTTTCTTCTTTCGTTCCTTCTGCATTCTCCCTTTTTTTAAAAAGAACAATGGCCCAAAAACTATCAAAAGCATCAGTTTGTAAGATCAAGAAGCCATCACCCGGTGGTTGCAATTTTGGCAGTTTCTAGCATTTGGCTTTAAGCTCTTTAACTGTTGTAGTGGCTTCTGCTGACCATCCTTCTCGGAGATGTTTTCAGATTGGGGTTGTTTTTACTGATAATCTAGGAATATATATGTGCACATAATTCAAGACACCTAAAATCTTTGAATCATTTTAGTGTCTTTTAATTCATCAGGAAACTGAGACAGCTTAGTGAGAACATGTGGCTGCATTTGAATTTTCCCATTAACAACATTAATCCCCAAGAAATCTATACTGTCTTGAAATACAACCATTTTCTTTTCTGAGAGGAGTATACCATGCTTTTGAACTTCAGTCAGAAAAATTTCTAAATGCTTGAAATGTGTTTCAAGATCAGGACTATGTATAAGAATATCATCAATATATGTTACAATAAAATCATACTTCCCAAAAATAAAATCCATTCGTCTCTTAAAGAATGCAGGGGAATTTTTGAGGCCAAATGGAACCACCTTCCATTGATAAAAAACTACAGGGCATGTGAAGGCAGTTTTGTGTCTATCCTCTTCTTGGATCTGTATTTGGTAGTAGCCATATTTCATATCGAACTTACTGAATACTTTGTTGTTTTGGATTTTCTGCATGATAGTTTCTGGTCTTGGTAAAGGGTAATGAAAACCCTGAGTTATGACATTTAAAGGTATATAATTGATTACCATTTTGGGCTTACCTCTGACTATTTCTAAATGATTTCTAACCAGAAACATTGAACAAGAGTAATGAGACATGCTTGGTTCAATAAGATTCATACTGAGCAGCTCACTTATTTGTCTCTTGATTTCTTGTTCCTCTGTTGGGGTGCATGGGATTAATTTTCCTTTGACTCCATTGTCGTGTAGAGTCACTATCTCTTGTTTTGGAATTTTGACTATCCAAAATTGCTGAGGATTATTTGAACAACTTTCCAGCAATCTTTTATGCATATCAATCTGCTCTACTGACCATTTTGGGTCAATGTAGGCCTTTTGTTTTGACTCCACTATTTTTCATATAATTGCAGAACTTCTTGCTAATTGTTGGAGTCTTTAAGGGGCTTGCGTGCTCCTAATTTCTTTTGGCTATTCTCATTTCTTGCCTCAGAATTTGCTATAGATAGTCTAGGCACAATAATAGCTTTATTTTTTAAATTGATTATTAACTTATCTTCACTGATAGTAATTGGGAGCACAGAATTAATAAAAGGCATGCCAAGCATTAAACTTGTAGATGGATCGAAATGCTAAATAGCAGAAATTTTAACAATACTCCCCCCAATTTTGAAAGGAATATTATCCACATAATGTGTTAATTGAACAAATCCACCAATGGTTTCAGACACTAGAATGTTTTGGAGCAACTTCCAAAGAGATTTAAATGAAGAGGGTCGAGCCAAATTATTAGATCCTCTATTGTCAATGAATGCATCTACATTTATCCATTCATTGCAAACTTGGACTTGGACTGGAATATAGATCAAACTATTGGTTTTGATAATCTTTTTTAATAGAGCATTCTCTTCTACTCTATTAAGTGTTGGGATTGTGAAACTAGTAGAGGCAGCAATATTCTTTTTATATGGACAAAAAGAAATTAGTTCAGGCAATTTTTGGATTGGCTGCTTACTTGTTTGCGTTAATATTTCAACAACTGATTTAGCATTAGACTCATCTCTAGAAACATTTGTAGTTTCTTCTGGCTCCTCTGTTTCCTCTGTTTCACTGGCATCTGTCTGATCACTATATTGCAACTTGTCAGAAATATCACTATATGAACAATAATTACAAATATTTGTCTTTTGTACAGTGGGATGACTAATGTCTTCATCCTCTAAAGCTTCTTTTAGGATATATACATCAGAAACTTCATCCTCTGAGGCAACTAAAGACCAATCATCTTGAAATTCATCAATTTCAATACAAGCTTTTAATTTAGAAGATAAATTATTAGGACATTTGCGTGCAAAGTGGCCTTCTTGCTTACAGATAAAACAACAATTATTGTTTTTGGGATTCTTTCTCTTTTTCATAAATTTAAATTTTTTAGAAAGGCTTCTGCCAGTTGAAGACTCTTTTGGATCTGAATTTTCCATATCTTTTTGATTTCTTCTTCTTTTTAAAGGGTTTCCATGGCAGCATTGTTTTGCAGACCTTTGAACTAGGTGTAATATCATGTGCTTTCTTTTGCCAGCATAGATATTTAACTTTCTCTATACACCTAAAAAGAAGATCAACCCAATAAATTTGATCTATTTGCTTATTTTGAACATCTAGATCTTTCATGATTAGATCTCCTAAATTACCTAGAAGCTTGGATAAAAATCAAACTTTTTGAGCAATGTCATTGGAAAGATTTTCCTTAAAGACCTTTGCCATAAATTATTTACCAAATTGATCAAGATACTTCAAGTCTTTCAATTCCATATGGCTTAAGTTTGTGAGCAACTATTTTTTCTCATCTACTAGCTCGGGGACGAATTGTGTCTTCAGTAAAAGCTCTAGAGTGGCCAGTCCTGCTTCCATGACAACTCTTCTTTCTTCATCAGATGGTCCTATCCACCAATCATATACAATGCCATCCATTCTTTTTTCTGCGAGGACCATAATAGAAAAATGATCTAATTTGGTGGTGACCTGCATTTGATATAGAGCACCAATCCATATCGTGATTGATTCTTCAGGATTGGATGAATTATCTAAATCAAGAATATACCCACTGGTATTTGCAGCATATAAATCTTCTTCAATGCGTGGGTATTTTGGGACTTCTTTCAAGACATGAGCTTTATTTTGATTGTTTATAGAGGGTAAGATAAAAGAAGGAAATTTAGAGGCTGCCTAGTCTAGAGTCATAATTTCTTTCTTTGAAGAAAATTGTTTATCGGCTTTATAAGCCTCTTTTTTTACACTAGTCAACTTACCAGAAAGGTTTGAAGTTGACTCTCCTGCACTATTGGCAGTAAATACTCCTTATGTATCTTCATCGTCTTCTTCTTTATCCCAATAGTTGGGAGTACTCATATCAAAGGTGAACTTTGAAATTTCTTTAGCCTTTTTCTTCTATTTTCTTCTTTCTCTTTTTTCTTTGGCAGCTTCCTCAGACTGTTGTTCTTCATATAGTAGCCTAAGATTAGCATTTATCAAATTTTATTGCTGACCCAAATCATCAAGGACATATTCAGCGTGTGCACACCAGGTAGTCAAATAGTTTTCGATTTGATAGATCTAGTCAAGATCATTAGGATTTTGGGAGTTATGTTAAAGTAATGGTGCACAATCAGCTCTAGTAGGTGGTTGTTTGGATTGAGAAGAAGAAGTACAAAACTTGGTTTTTGGTGGCCATTTTCGACCTTTGACATATCTCTGGTTTGCATATTGAAACTCTTCTACAGGGGAGAAATTAGATACATATGTTCTGAACATCTTATTAATAGCAAGGAATGGCTTTTCTTCAGGACTATACAACTGGTCTGATAGAATAGATACAGTGGTTTCAATGGATGGATGACTATATACATTTCGTGAAAAAGATTTGTGACCGCTAGTCAATGGTTGCTTAGATTCTGGAATGGCCAGGAAAACATGCTTTTGTGGCATAAAGATTGGCTTGGGTCTTGATGATGTATCAGGCAATATTCAGACACAACCATTGCTTACAGACATTCTTCTTGTTTTGTTTCATGGAGTGTCTATTGATGCCAAAGATTTATACTGAATATACCAGTCATTAGGAAGGGATTCTTTATCATAAGGAACTCCTTCTACTTGAGCATTATTGACTCCAATGGTGACACAATCTTTTAGCACAAGTTGCTTTAACTTGGGATGAACATTATTTGTAAGATGGAAAGATGTTTGGACTAACACAGAAAGGAATTCACTGCCTTCTACCATTTCAAGACCTTGGACACCCACTAATAGTTTCCAACAATCTTTTAGATGAACATCAGACAAACTGATAGAATAATTGGGGTAAATAGTGCGATACTGACAACTTGAGGATAAATTCCCTAATATGGTTCCGATGCGAGCATAGTCATAGTTCTGATGTTGGGCGTCAAAAACTTCAGATATACATGGAGTATTAAGGCCATGATGAAATAGTGGGGCTAATCCAATCCTTACCCCTCCAAAATGCAAATAAGCAAAATTTTCTTTGAAACATATTTTTTGAATTTTTTAATTTCATCTTTCGAAAACAAAATCAAACCAACAATCTATACAGAAGGACCAGAAATATTAAGTTTTAACTCAAATTCTTTCAAATAATTGTTCTTTGATAAACTGAACTGAGATGGAACCTGATATATTTCTTTTGAACTTAACACAGGTGGGTTCCAATTCTCAGGATCTTCAACTATCTCATATTCAACATGATCATTTTCAATAGAATGGGAATCAACTTCAGTAACAGTTCTTCTATCTGTATTAGAGAACGATCTTAAATAATTTGACATGGTTAAAAATTGTAACAGAGATTGACTAAAGCAGTTTTTATCTACTTAGAAATTGTATAACAAAAGATTTTCGAAGGCTTCCTAGCTGGCTTTAGGGTCTGTTTATAGTTTATAAATTTAGGACTTGAACGGGGCTCTGATACCAAAATATGGGAACTCAAGCAGAGTAAGACTTACTTCAAATCGATTCGATTCTAAGATTATTGAACAATAGATCTGAAACATGAGTTTTCTTCTCCTCAACCAAACATGCACGCGCACTATGACCTCTTAGGGAGAAATTAGGGAAATAATCTCTCTGATAAAAATAAAAGTAAGAAGAGGGTGTTATAATAATTATTGATGTTGAAAATAGAACTTCAATACCATAAGCAGAGCCTCTGCTACCATCAGACGTCTATAGCCTTGGCAAGGTTTCTTTTTAACCCATATGAGCCAGTATCCTCAATTTATAAATGGAGAGTTCCAGTGTTGTTTTATAGAAGAGATCAGTGTGATGGCGTGGTAACCAAATTACCACACCACCATTCACTGGGATGTAGCAAAAGTGATCAGGTTGGCTCGTGATGAGACCTCCTATTCCAAGGATATTTTGGTTATCTAATGGATCATAACTTTGGTGTGGTGGCCATAATGGGAATGTCACTTTGTTACAGCCTTATGAACATGGTAGGCTAGCTCGTAATGAGACCCCCTATTCTCCATCTAAAATTTTGTTGTTATTACACATCTTTATGATAAATAGAGGGAGGCTCAGTACTCCTTAAGAGTAGGGATGGCAGAAGAAGTTGAACATGTCAATAGAAAAAAATATACCCATAATCTTACTTATAATAGATAAATAGAATTATAGCCAAAAGAAGTGGAACCAACATGGTAAAGATGATCAATCAGTATCATTACAACCTAAATCAATACAGTAAAGTAATATATAAATCATTGTGTCCCTTTTGTTTTTTTTTTTAAACCTATCGTCAAGATGTTGTCTTGTTAAAGATCATAAGGTTAAGGTTATTCACCTGCCTCAATAGACTCCATAATTCTTGTCTTCATAAAAGTATTGTACTTCATGCCATGAAAGGGAATTAGAAAAATGGGCTGGGATGAGCTAGGAATAATCCCACAAAAGGAAGGAGGTGCTAATCACAACACTCAAAACTTCACAAGAAGCAAAAATGTTGTTTCGAAGAGGGAACAACAAAAACACTCTAAAAGTGTTGTTCCCTGGAGGAAACAGTAAAAAAAACTCGAAAAGTGTTGTTCCTTACAGGGAACAACAAAAACACTAAAAAAGTGTTGTTCCCTGGAAGGGACAACAAAAACACTCGAAAAGTGTTGTTCCCTAGAGGGAACAACGAAAAAAATTCAAAAAGAATTGTTCCCTTGAGGGAACAACGAAAAACACTCCAAAAAAAGATGTTGTTCCCTTGAGTGAACAACAAAAAACACTATAAAGTGTTGTTCCCTTGATGGAATAGCAAAAATCACTCAAAAAGTGTTGTTCCCTTGAGGGAACAACAAAAAACACTCGAAAAAGTGGTGTTCCCTTTAGGGAACAACAATTGTTCCCTAGAGGGAACAACAACACCACTCAAAAAAGTGTTGTTCCCTTTAGGAAACAACAAAAAAACAATTGGAAAAAGTGTTGTTCCCTTTAGGGAACAACAACTATTCCCTGGAGGGAACAACAAAAACACTCAAAAAAATTTTGTTCCCTTTAGGGAACAGCAGCTGTTCCCTGGAAGGAACAACAGTTGTTCCCTAGAGGGAACAGCTAAAAACACTCGAAAAATTTGTTGTTCCCTTTAGGGAACAACAACTATTCCCTAGAGGGAACAACAAAAAAACACTCGAAAAAAGTGTTGTTCCTTTTAGGGAACATCAACTATTCCCTCTAGGAAACAACAACTGTTCCCTGGAGGGCACATCAAAAAACACTCATAAAAGGTGTTGTTTCCTAGAGGGAACAAAAAAAAAAACTCTCATAAAAAGTGTTGTTCCCTGGAGGGAAAAACTAAAAACACTTGGAAAATGTTAATTTTTGGTATGTTCTATGCTAGAGCAATTTATTTACATTTTCATAGTTAGCAATCACATCAGCATTGAGATAAACTGCAGATAGAACATAAATATAAATCGTAGAAGACAAGCCAAGACAAGAGGACACAAGATATGTCACTAGCTAGGGACAAACCCCACAATGTGTGGGGAAACCCTTGATCAATTCTTCTTTTATGTTCTTCAAAGTTCAGCGGAGAAAAAGAGAGAGAGATAGTACATTTACAATAGAAGTCAACCCTTTGACTTATCTAGATCAGAGCATAGATCATCTCCTATAACAATGATACATGAGATCAGTTGAAGACATTATGCTTCAACTAATTCTCCAAGGTGACAGCTTTAGCTATCCATTTCGTCCATTAGCTGCACCTTACGGTGGAGCACCATCTCATCTGCCTTCATCATCATGCTGCCCATTATTCTGCATTTTCCATTATTATGCAGCCCTATTCATCATCATGTTGTTGTCCTTACAGATGTGTATTATCATCATGTTGTTGTGCATCATGTCCATGTTCTCATTCAACTACTGCCCATTTCCATTTTCTCATGCTCCATGTCATCATGCATCATTATACATCATGTAGGTCATTCATACATCATTCTGCTTCTTCCATGGTCTTATCCACCATCAAGTTGCCCATGATCATGATTACATTTACCATGATGCTCATGATCTCATAGATCATGCATCATGCTGTTGATACTACCCATATACATCATGCTGCACATACTGCCCATATGCATCATGATGCTCATACTGCCATATGCTTATATATGTTCATTTGTAGTAGATGCGTTATATATCAGTCTCTGCATATACATAGCAGTGTATTACCATGACTGTGTTGTATACATGACATGCATATACATAACAGCATCGAGTTTTCTACATATACATAACAGTGTATGAGTTTCCATCATAGAACAGTGTATCGATTGTCTACTCAACGTGTAGAGACTGTGTGGTAAGGTCTTTATTGAACAACATATAGATAATGTGGATAAGGTCCAGTGTATCGGTTGTCTACTCAATGTGTAGAGACTGTGTGGTAAGGTCTTCATTGAACAACGTATATATAACCATGACTACCCACCATATAACCATGACTAAAGTTGTTGCGTATGATTCCACCCGCGTTCATCCCTTGACGGCGTTGTGTTCCTTGACTGTGTTGCGTGTTGGGGCTTCTGGACAGCATATCTCTCTTGACTACATTCCGTGTTCTTTGGCTGTGTTGTGTGTTGGGGCTTCTGAGTATGACTGCTCTCCATGTGTTATATGACCAGCGTATAACATCCTCAAAGAACAGCGTATAACATTCATCACGTGGTTGTAGTTAGGGCTGCGTGGAATCCTAATTACAGCGAAAGCATCTGAATATTTTTAGGCATGAGTTATGTTCTTTTATGGTTGCGTGAATAGGTCTTCTGGACATTGTATAAGTTCTCCCTTGACTACATTTATGGTTTCTAGACAGCATATGAAGGTATCTCCATTACAGCGTGTCCTATTACCGCGTGTAAATATAGCTGCATTGTATCTCCATTGCTTGCGTATAGATGTTTCCATAGACACGAATTAGGACATCACTTTGAGGGCAACATGTTGATTGTGATTAGGGCTTTATCTGCAGCTAGGGCTTCTTCTAGGCCAACGTATTCTTTTGGTTCTCTCCTTCTCCAAAAACCTAAGACATGGAGAGGAGATCTCTGCTCTACTCTACTCAACTTAGCTCTGCTGAACTATGAAGAAGAAGAATTGATCGAGAATGTCTCATGACATTCTCCATTGACCCCAAGTCAGTCTCAGAGTGCGTACCACTTGTCCCAGACCAGTCTCAACCAACCCGAAGTCAGCTTCATAGTAGGTACCACTCTTACCACTAGTCCCAGACCAGTATCGCAGTCTCAGAGAGTGTACCATTGGTCCCAGACTGGTCTCAACTAACCCAAAGTCAGCGTCATTGTATGTACCACTCTCACTAGTCCCAGACTAGTACTGCAACTGACACAAAGTCAGTCTCAGAGTATGTACCACTAGTCCTAGACTAGTCTCAGCTGACTCGAAGTTAGCTTCATAGTAGGTACCACTCCTACCACTCGTCCCAGACTAGTATCGTAGTCTCAGAGAGTGTATCACTGGTCCCAAACCAGTCTCAATTGACTCGAAGTCAACGTCATAGGGGGTACAACTCCTACCACTGGTCCCAGACTAGTATCATTGATCCCAGATCAATGGAGGTCATCCTATCATAGGGAGTACGGTAGATACAATGATGTGTCCATCGGTACTACTATGGTCCCTAACTTCATTTTCGTGCTCATTGATTAAATGAGAGGTACTTCCCATGAGTCCCAGACTACATGGGTAGAATGCATCAACAAGAGAACTAATTAATCATGTATGTACAGGAGAACACATCAATCCTGCTATAATCACCATGGAGAACACATCAATCCAGGCCTCACAGGAGAAAACATCAATCCTGCTACAATTGCCATGGGGAACACATCAATCCTGCTACAGTCGCCATGGAGAACACATCAATCCAAGCATCATAGGAGAACTAATCATCTTTCTACATAGGAGAGCAAATCATCTTGTTCCATAAGAGAGCAAGTCATCTTGCCCCAGTGTGCACCACCATGGGAGGGTGAGTCACCTTGTGTTCATATGTTTCTCCAGTAAGAACCGCAAGCCCCCTAGAGCTCCCATAGCTCAATGTATGCAACATGTAGGACCCTTTTACAAAGGTCTCTCGATGACTCCAAGTCGTTTAGGAAAATCACAAATTTGATCTTTCCCCGAGGCTCTGACCTGTACATCATCTCAGTGTGATGGAGCCTCCTTGCTCATCGACTTACCATATCCTAGATAAGGCAGTATTTGATGTCTATCTGCTGGAGCAATTGTCGAATACGAGATTCCTCAATAATCGAATCCCACCTTGGGTTGTCATAGAGAAAAATAGCTCACTTAAGAGCTTCTGCAACCATGCAACTTCATACGAGATCATACTCATAGCCATGTATTCGGTCTTGGTAGTGCTTATAGTGACCGACTTCTGCTTCCTGCATCGAAGCAGAATCCAAAGAGAACCAACACTAGTGATCCTCCACATTGTCTGCCCATTCAACATTCGAATAATAATGCAATTTCATCTTTCCGTCAGTGTATCTCGATCCATGAGAGATTGTGCCCTGAAGATATCTCAGAGGATTCTTGGCACCAATCCAGTGAGGCTCAACCAAATATGAGCTCACCCTGCTAACTACAAAGCATATGTCCAGACGGAAGTTCACCAAGAACATCAACGTGAATGAGTTTATGAAACTTAGAGGCATTCCCAAATCTGGTCTAACATCACTACCATATAACTTACGATCCTTGAGGTAGTCACAGGCTTCTAGTTTATCATTCGACATCCGGAATCCAACTCCCTCTGTCTTCTACAAATGAGAGGGTCTGCACCTGTTAGATATAGGTTCTAGTATGAGAGGTCTATCACCCTCAAGCTTCGGGTAAAGGTTTGGATCGGTTTCACTCTTAGTGAATCTCAGCTTCATCTGACAGCTATCAATCCTCTCATATTATGCCTCGGGTGCTTTACTTCAAGCCATAGAGGGCTTTCTTTCACCAACATATGTGAGGTTCCTGATCATCAATCTCAAACCCCTCAGGTTGTTCCAAACCTGTGGACCTGCTACATGAGGGGGAATGGTCCTTGTAAGATTTTCCTTCGGTACATCTCAAACATGTACCTTCACGCTCTTTTTGAATTTAGGCATCTCTGTCACCATCTGACTCATAGACCTCTAGTGCTGTGTCAATGGACATGGTCCCCAGTGGACTTCCTACAACTTGATACAACCCTAAACTCAAAAACATCTTCGAAAATTCAATTTTCAAACACGTACCTTTCCATTGACAAATGCCACCATAAAAAATTTGATTTCCATTCCCTTTTTAGGATAGGTGGCATTGGCTGCAAGTGTAATCCCATGATTATTTCCATCTTTATCAAATTAGAGAGTGAACCCTTCTATCCGATGAAGTGTCTTGAAGCACTATAATCAATATGCTAGATTCCCAAAGAATCTGATGGAGAGGGCTAATGCAAGATAACAATTTTCTATCTTATCAGAAACAATATGTGATTCTTCTTACTTGGGGTTCCTTGCTTCCTTGAAGAGTCAGCCGTGTCTTTGATGACCTGCATCTCTGTCATTCAGACACTCCTTTGCATAAGGGTTGAACTCATAACCAAGACATCTACCTTTCCTTCCACTCTTAGATCCGAACTTCCCAATGAAGTGATCTTTAGGTATGCCATCATAAGTTTTGCTACACCATTTTGATAATATGCTCTACTTTGATTTCACCCTAAGTGAATTGTGAAGAACTCATTGATCCTTTTGTCTTGTCCCAACTATCTTTGGTGATTGCTCTTTCGTTCTTTCTTGGGAATTGTCTTCACCTCAGCTCTGATACCATGCTAATTTTTGGTATGTTCTATGCTAGAGCAATTTATTTAAATTTTCACAGTTAGCAATCACATCAGCATTAAGATAAACTGCAGATAGAACATAAATATAGATCGCAGAAGATAAGCCAAGACAAGAGGACACAATATGTGGCACTAGCCAAGGACAAACCCCACAATGTGTGGGGAAACCCTTTATCAATTCTTCTTTTATGATCTTCAAAGTTCAGCAGAGAAAAAGAGAGATAGATAGTACATTTACAACAGAAGTCAACCCTTTGACTTATCTAGATCAAAGCATAGATCATCTCCTATAAAAATGATACATGAGATTAGATGAAGACATTCTACTTCAACTGATTCTCCAAGGTGACAGCTTCAGCTATCCATTTCCTCCATTAGCTGCACCTTGCAGTGGAGCACCATCTCATCTACCTTCATCATCATGCTGCCCATTATTCTGCACTTTCCATTATTATGCATCCCTATTCATCATCATGTTGTTGTCCTTACAGATGTCTATTATCATCATGGTGATGTGCATCATGTCCATGTTCTCATTCAACTACTGCCCATGTCCATGTTCTCATGTTCCATGTCATCATGCATCATTATGCATCATGCAGTTCATTCATACATCATTCTGCTTCTTCCATGGTCTTATCCACCATCAAGTTGCCCATGCTCATGATTACATTTACCATGATGCTCATGATCTCATACATCATGCATCATGCTGTTGATACTACCCATATACATCATGCTACTCATACTGCCCATATGCATCATGCTGCTCATACTGCCATATGCATATATATGTTCATTTGCAATAGATGCGTTATATATCAGTCTTCGCATATACATAGCAGTGTATTGCCATGATTGTGTTGTATACATGACATGCATATACATAACAGCATTGAGTTTTCTACATATACATAACAGCGTATGAGTTTCCATCATAGAACAGTGTATCGATTGTCTACTCAATGTGTAGAGACTGTGTGGTAAGGTCTTTATTGAACAGCATATAGATAATGTTGATAAGGTCCAGCGTATCGATTATCTGTTCAACGTGTAGAGAATGCATGGTAAGGTATTCATTGAAAAACGTCTATATAACCATGATTGGAGTTGCTGCGTATGATTCCACCAGTGTTCATCCCTTGACTGCATTGCGTGTTCCTTGACTGTGTTGTGTGTTGGGGCTTTTGGACAGCATATGATGTTGCATTCTCCCTTGACTGCGTTGCGTGTTCCTTGGTTGTGTTGCATGTTGGGGCTTCTGTGTATGAGTGCTCTCCATGTGTTATATGACCATCATATAACATCCTCAAAGAACAGTGTACAACATCCATCACGTGGTTGTAGTTAGGGCTGCATGGAATCCTCATTACAATGAAACCATCCGAATATTTTCACGCATGAGTTCTCTTCTTTTATGGCTGCATGAATAGGTCTTCTGGACATCATATAAGTTCTCCCTTGACTGCATTTACGGTTTCTTGATAGCATATGAAGGTATCTCCATTACATCGTGGATTACATCGTGTCCTATTACCATGTGTAAATATAGCTATGTTGTATCTCCATTGCCTGCGTATAGATGTTTCCATAGACACGAATTAGGGCATCACTTTGAGGGCAATACGTTGATTGTGATTAGGGATTTATCTACAGCTAGGGCTTCTTCCAGGCCAACGTATTCTTTTGGTTCTCTCCTTCTCCAAAAACCAAAGACGTGGAGAGGAGATCACCTCAAGAATGTGTGTCCAAATGACATCAAATCATCATCTATTTATACGAAAAACATATAGGTTGAATAGACATGACATTTGGGCTTCTTGAGCCCACGAAAGAGTTGGTCGGCTAGATAATAAAACCATAATCAAAATAAATTCATATCTCCATAAACACATATCGGGATCGGATGATCTTTGGATGAATCCTACACCTCTCGATGAGAGGGATTCAATAAAAATATCAACTACCATAAATAAGTTGACCCACATGGAGTTTGGCCCTAGTTTCCAATTTAATAGGAAAGGTACTGTTCCCTTTAGGGAACAACATCTGTTCCTTGGAGAAAACAACAAAAAACACTCAGAAAAGGTCGGAAAAGGTGTTGTTCCCTTTAGGGAACAACAACTGTTACCTAGAGGGAATAGTAAAAAAAACACTCGGAAAAAGTGTTGTTTCCTAGAGGAAACAGTAAAAACACTCAAAAAATTGTTGTTCCCTTTAGGGAACAGTAGCTTTTCCCTCTAGGGAATAGCTAAAAACACTTGGAAAAGGTGTTGTTCCCTTTACAGAATAGCAACTGTTCCCTGGAGGAAACAACAAAGGAAAACATATAGAAAAAGCATTGTTCCCTTTAGGGAACAACGAAAAAAATACTCGCACAAAGTGTTGTTCCCTGGAGGGAACAATAGTTGTTCCCTGTAAGGAACAACAAAAATACACACAGAAAAGTGTTGTTCCCTTTAGGGAACAACAACTGTTCCCTAAATACTCGCAAAAAGTGTTGTTCCCTGGAGGGAACAATAGTTGTTCCCTGTAAGGAACAACAAAAATACACACAGAAAAGTGTTGTTTCCTTTAGGGAACAACAACTGTTCCCTTTAGGGAACAAGAAATCAACACACAAAAAAGTGTTGTTCCTTTGAGGGAACAATGCAGGGAACAACAAAAGAAAACAGGGAGAGAAAAAAACACAGACAAGCAATCATCCTTACTGCTCTAAAAAACAGAAGCACAATCATAAAAAGAAATAAAAGAAATAGAGAAAAACAGGAAAAAGAAATTGCATTTACAGAAAAATAGAGAAAAGAAATCATATTTACAGCAACAAAAAAACAGAGAAAAACACATAAATAATCATATTTACAATAAAGAAATGACTTTTTACAGAAATGAAGCTGCTGAAGGATTTCCTTTTGCAACTGAAACTTGCATGGTGGGGTTCTCATTGTTCAATCACCAATGGAGACTCATTCTCCTATTAAATCACTCACCTTTGATATGATCAACTAGTTAGCAATCCCTTTGATCGAGCAGTGCTGTTAGTTCTTTTGAGTTTGATAGATAGCTAGTGTGGGTGTGACAAGTGTGAGATTGTTGATAGCTTGTGGAAGGTTGTGGAGTGCCCTTAACTTTGTGTTAAAGCTTATGAGTGAGAGAGAGACATTGTATGTTTCGAGATTCATCCTTGAAGAGTGAATGCTTGAAAAACATACTGGCTAGATCTTCTGAGAAGGCTTGTGACGTCAAGACTCGATTGTAATCTTGCTCTCATTTCATTATTAATACAATAAATGATGTTTTCCTATGTCTTGTATGTAATTTACTTGATAGCTCATGACTTCTTGACTTTGTGAGTAAATAGATCATTGTTGTTTTCTAGTTACATGCTTTGTTGTATTTTCTTTGCATTGTTTCAGATTGATCACTCGTTGAGGAGAAGGAAACGAAAGCTGGAGCAGCACAATGGAACTTCATCGACCACTAGTTGAGGTAGGTCTCCAATAATGACTATTTAAGGAAATCAATTGTTGATCTATCTTTGCTGTGACTAGACCCACTCTAGGGCTAGAGGGGTTGCCTCTATCCATAGAGGGAACACTTTCCTGCATCACAAGTTGGCGATTCCACCGGGTAGTCCGTCCTATGTTTTTCTCTTGTTTGCTTTTGGTTGATTTTGAGTCAATGTCTTTTGGATTTTTGGATTGAACCATCAGTCTTCTGGGTTACCTGTGTCAATATGGGAAATCCCTTTGTTGCCTGTAATGATAGACTGGTCTTTGTTGGGAGTTTTTATTTGCCTTTCATTGTTTTTTAAGATCGTCTTTGAAAAAATTTAAACAGTCGCATCGACGTCGTGTTGTCTCTATTTTGTAAGTTTGTGCATTGTTGAATCTTGTCACACAGTCACGACGACTCCTGAAATCGGCCCGTCACGTTAGAAGACATATACTTCCACGATGATGTGACTCTATTGCTATGGCTAGTGGCTTATCAGCACTAGTTGCCCGTATTACACCTGCGATGATTCCTATAGAATTGTTTTTTCCAAATCTTCCTCCTGAATTCATTAGTCTAGTTCATCCCTTGTCGTCCTTGTCTTATCTATTCACTTGTTTCAATTGCTTTTAGCTAAGGCGCTCACGTTTTGGTAAATCTTGTATTTTTAGCCTCGTGACCTAGTTTTTCAAATTTTGAATTATTTGGCTTGGCTACTTGTCTATTCAAGATTCATCCGCAACCCTCCTGTCGGTGTGCTTGAAGTCTTTCCACTACTTGTTTCTTACTGATTGATGTTTAGTGTTATTTGTTGAACCAATTTCCATGTTGATTCGATTGTTTCATTACCAGACATAGATTACAATTGTTTGGATCAATCAGTTGCACGCTTGCTTGTTTGTTTCTTTAGAATTCAGTGCTATCAAAATCAAAGGATTGCATTCATTAGTATACGAAAGTGAAAGTGTATTTTGCATTCCAAGTTTTTCATGTTTGAAGAAGTAGGAAGTGATTTTTAAATCTCTCATTAGTAGTATCAATGCATTGTAGGGATTGATGTGTTTGTACATTGTGTCTCTTGAGTGACTGCATTTGTCGATATTGGTTTTGTCTTAGTTTGGGAATGATCTCTCTACCCTTTTGTAAGTAGGAGTTCATCGAAATGAAAGATGCTTTATTCATTCTAGTTGCATCCTAGGTTTTGATATACATACGGTAAGGCTTGGAAACTGGAACATAATTCAAGATCAACTTTAAAATGAACTAATAAACCTAAAAATTCATTGGAATATAATGTACATTATTTAGAGGTCTAGGCTAGAGACGTTCTTCGACGTCATTAAAACTAGTCTCTATAGTTTTCACTTAAGGTTGGGTGATTCCTCCTTTTGTGATCCAATAGCTGCTAGCATGGACTTGTGCTCCCAGTACCGTCGAGTATATGTTGGGATACCCCACTAGGTTATCATCCTATATCCTTAGGAAGCTGTGTTTGTTGCCTTGCAAACCATAACACACCGAACACATCATTCAGGAAGATTGACTGTCGTATGGAAAGTCCTTGGTTTTCATATGATTTCCAAGGTGTATATGCAGTTTTATGGGTTGTTTGGTAAGCCTTTTGCTTAGTTCTCCAAAGCAGTCACTTTCATTCCTTTTTAGACTCCCTAAAAGAAAAGGTACATATGAGCACTTGTCCTTTCAGGCTCATTAAATATTTGAAGGTGACTAAAGTCATTTTTTCGTCATTTTCTTGACTCTTTAAAGATGAAAAGGTCAAGTTCTGTTCTTGTGTCTTAAAATTTATTTGGCCACATTCACATTTACCCTGTTAGATCTTGTTTGCATTTTATTTTGCGTAGGTTTATTTCCTTACTTGTTAGTTTTCCTAGGGTTTTGACTTGAATCATCCTGGTGGAATCATCGATCCCGTCCCCCGTTCCAAGTGACCATCGATCTCCATCTTCTCTCACGCCCGAGGTACGATTGTTAGTGATACTCTTCCTGTTATTCCGAGTATCCAACCGCTTAACTCTCGCACTCTAGAGGACGAGTCTTATGAAATTCTTTGGAACCCCATTTGGGAACCTTCCGAAGAAGACTTTCTTGTTACTCCTCTTAGTGTTTTGGTCCCAATGTCTTCCTCCAATATGGATGAGACGACCCCCGTCTCCGGTGAAGAATCCTTTGTGGCAGGAGGTGAAATACCTACGCCTGTGGAAACTTCACCCTTTCATGTCACTTCCCTTGGTGTCTCATTGCCTTTATGCTATAATGCTTTGGTAGATATCATCAGTTCTAGATCTCCCCTTTCGAGTTCCATATGGTCTCGTTCCATCCCTCCGACTTTGGAGCCTTTTATACCCCAATCATAATGTGACTGTTACATCTGTTCTGACTATTCCAACCATTTGTGTAGCTTCTTCAACCCCTGTTGCCAATGCCGTCACTGCTTCTTCAGTAGTGACTACTATTACCGGGCCTTCTGCTGGTCCTACTAATAGTGGCCCAATGGACAGAGTTGTTAATCCTACACTAAGTGCCCCACCTTCTTCTGGTTCCATTCTAGTAGGGGGGGCATATGATCAATATATACAAGCTCTTCAGAATCTGGATCCACAAAATCCATTTCACTATTATGATTCTCGTGCAGCTCATATTTATTACCCTAGACCTATGCCATCTCAACCTGTGGTTGAGGTCACGGTTCCGTTGTTTGTTGCTTGGGGTACCACCGCTTATCATGGTGGCCAAGTGCCACCTGCTAATCTTCAAGTACCACAATATCAAGGTCATTCGTCTTGTGGGCAGCCCCCTCATGGGCAGCAGTATTACGGACAACCTCATCCAAGGCAACCTGGCAGCCCATAAGGACAACCCTTCCAGGGACAACCTTCGGCCTTTGGTGGTCCATCTTTTACCTACTTTGAGCAACCTTCGGGTAATTTGGGACAACCTTACATACAACACGGCCAACCCAGTATCCAGCAAGGCTACCCTTTTGGGCAAGTCGGTCAGCCTCACATTCAGCAAGGCCAACCCATTGTCCAGCCTGGTCAACCATCTGGGTAGATTGGTCAGCTTCAAATCCAACCAGGCCAACCAATTTTCCAGTCTGCTCAGTCATCCGGCCAGTCAGGACAACCCTCGATTGTGCAAGGTCAACCCATAACCTAGCAAGCTCAACCTTCTAGACAAATGGGTCAGCCTCAAACTCAACCAGCTCAACCTTATAACCAGGTGGCTTAGCCTCAGTTCTCTCAGGGACATCTGTCTGGGACTACTCAACTGAGCACTCAAATGCTCATTACTTCTCAAGCCCCACCTAGTTTTTAGCCCCAGACTGGGCTCCAGATCCAATCTGGTCTTCAAGCTCAAGTTGGGCCCCAAACCCAACCTGTTTATCAAGCGCAACCTGGCTTCTAGGCCCAGTTTGGAGCCCAGCTGCCTTACACTTTTCAACCACCCCAAGGGCAAACTCAGTTTGCCCCATACCAAAATTATCAACAACCACAGGTTAACCCATATCAGAATTTTCAACAGCCACATGTTGCTCCTATGGGTCAAGTTGGTAATTAGTGGAATCTAGGGGTCAAATTCAAGGTCAACCATCCAGTTACAACTATAACCCCTACGGAAAAAATCCTTACGAGCCAAATCCTTCTTGACAAAATGAATGGGGGCAACAGGAAACTGGATGGAACTCTAGCGTTATTTCCTATCTGTGGCCTCAGATGTCCTTTAACCCTCAATTACCCTTTTTGGCGATGTTGGAATTACCGAACGTGTCCAAACTGACTAATGATCCTATTCTTCATATTTTGCATTGGCCATCGGTTCCAACTAAGATTCCCGGTGATTGTCCCAAATTCGATGGTAAAGTTGGAGAAGATCCCCAAGCTCATGTCATGACCTATCACCTATGGTGTTCCTCGAATTCATGGCTTGATGATTCAATCTGGCTTCGCCTATTTCAATGAACTCTCACTGGCTCTGCTGCCAAATAGTATATTGAGTTGTCTAATGGAACTTTTCAGGACTTTAACTCACTGGCTATGGCATTTTTAACTCATTTTTAGTTGCTAATTCGATATGAAATGGGCACACACCTCCTAACATCTTTGCAATAGAACACAGCTACGAATATCTCTGATCATATCCATGAATGGAGACATCATTTCCGTTTAATTAAGTTTTGGATCCCTGCCCAACTTCTGACGGACTGGTTTATGACCTCATTCGTCGATTCGATAGCCTGGGACATTACTATGGGGGCATGTGTAACTTAAGAGCAAGCCATTGTGCATGCTCAGTACCTTGACTTGGTTTACTCTCAGTCTGGTACGTTATATGCTATTTTTCCAAATGTTCTGTGACCTGAAACTTCCAAAGCTCCATTAACACCGTCTGTTGACGATGTCATAGGTTCTGTTAATTCGTCCTCTAGAAAAGCTCCCCCCCAACCCTGCGAAGCAAAAGTCTAATGCTCCAAATGAAAACACTTCCTAGGCTTTGTCCAATTCTGGTAAGACCTCTAAGGTTAACGTTGTTCAATCCACCTCGGCGGACAAAACCTCGTAAGGTAAAAAGAAGGGAAAAGTGACGAATAAAGCTGATCAACCTAAGCAGGATCCCCCTAAGCCTCCAGCTAAGGAAGGTACCAAGCGCAAACCTAAGTATCCCTGTCTTATTTGCGATTAGGATCACTATACTAAAGACTACTCGAGGTGCTCTGAGGTTAGTCGGTTGTTCAAAGGTACCGCTGGGACTCCTGTGGTGCTCAAAGAACCTTTTCCCTCCCAGCAGACTCAAATGGTCATTGATCCTTCTCAATCCTCTTCTCCCTTCGGCTCTCAAGTTTTTATGGCTGGGACGATCCCTGTCCATATCAGTACACGGTCAAAAGAGTATCCTTCACCTGCTGGGAAGGAAACTGAGGTCCCCTCTAGTGTTCCTCCACCTAGTTTAGGTCTGCTCCACATCGAGCAACCGAGTACTAAGGCAGTCATCTGTCCCCATCCTAAAGGAGTACTCTGAAAGTCTTCTTACAACCCTAATGCTCACGCTGCTCAGCATTATAGCATCGTTGAAGATTTAACCCAAGCTCCTTCGGCTATGTCCGCATTAGAAGTCCTCCAGAGCTGTCCCACCCAAAGGAAGTCGTTGCTATCGGCCATCAGTGGCATTGACCTAGCTGACTTGGAATTGATCACTTTTGATCTGGAAAATCATGTACCAAGACTTCCTCACCAAATAGCCTTTCTTATTCAAGTCATCATGATTTCCAAGACTATTCACCATACTGTTATTGATGAAGGCGCTTTTACATGCATCATGTTCATTGCTTGTTGGAAGGCTATCAGTTCTCAAACCTTGAGCCAGTATCCCAATACCTTGGAAGCCTTCGATGGGAGAGATTCATGTCCCTACAGTATACTCCCACATCTGCCTATTACTCTGGAAGGGAAGATGGTTGAAGTTGAGGTTGAAGTTGTTGATGCCAATTTGACTTACAACCTCCTCTTAGGATGAAGCTGGACCTATGCCATGTGAGCCATGGCTTCATCTCTATTTCATGTTCTTCGCTTCCCTCATCAAGGGAAGATTGTTACGGTAGACTAGCTATCCTTCTTTGCGTCTTCTTCCTTCGATGGTAACGTGCCTTTCGTGGAGCATACCTCTTTTCTGTATGAGAGTGTGGGTGCTGGACTTTTAAAGATCCTGTCCTTATGGGTGTTTTTTCACTCCCACCTCCAAACATCGCTCCCATAAATATGATTTTGGTTCATTCTGATCCATGGATTCTTCCTCCCACTGATCAAATCAAATCTTGGGGTGATGTTATGCCATTGAGTCCTGCCAAGCTCAACTACGTTGAAATCATTTCTGCATCAGCTTCATTTTCTGAACCTACTGCTTCAGGTAGAGCTCTCGACTCATATGTTCAATCCCCTTGGCTTGGAGATGGTGCTTCTTCAGACCCCCGACAAGAAACTTTTCCTTCTAATGAAGCGATTATTGAGACTATGTCTTCTGAGGAACCCCCCCTGGTCTAATCATCATCATCGTTCCTCATTTCTCCCCGCCCATGAGGCTACACTTGCTTGTCTTGAGTGATTTGCTTCCAGTATCCCTTCTCAACCCCTTCAAACACCTATACAAGTCCATCAAGTTTTCTCTGAAGGTAACATGGGGAGCATCACACAAACTCAACCCATCAACATCTCTATTCATCTAGGGGTTGTCGAGCATATTCATGTTGGAGTCACTTGTACTCCCGAGGAAATTCAACTTTATACTGACCTCTTTTGAGAATTTCATGATGTTTTTGCTTGGTCATATGAAGAGATGCCCGACATCAATCCCAGCATCGTGGTGCATGAAGTACCTATGTATCCAGGTGCTAAATCTATCCGACAACGTCTATGCCCCGTGCACCCCTGAAAGGTTGCATCTATCAAAGCGGAAGTTGAAAAGCTTCTTAAAGTTAGTTTTATTTACCCTATCCCACTTACAAATTGGGTTTCTAATATTGTCCCTGTGACCAAGAAACAGGGCACTATTAGGGTATGTGTTGATTATCATGACATTAGCCATGTTTGTCCTAAAGATAATTTCCCCACACCTTTCATTGACCAACTCATTGATGAGTGTGCTGGGAGAGAGATTTATTCATTTATGGATAGTTTCTTTAGTTACAAACAGATCAATATATCACCCACAGATCAACACAAGACAGTCTTCATCTGTCCCAAGGGTAATTTTGCTTATAAAAAACTACCTTTCGGTCTAAAAAACACTGGAACTACCTTCTAGTGTGCAATGTCTTATGTGTTCTTTGATATCCGACACATTATACAGCCTTACCTGGATGACCTTCTGGCTCATTCAGCGAAGCGTCCCAACCATCCAAAACACCTTCGTGAAATCTTTCTTTGCTATTGACACTATCGTATTTTCCTTAATCTGCACAAATGCGTCTTCTACATTGAATCCGGTAGACCTCTTGGGTTTTTCGTCTCTAAAGAGGGCATCTACCTGGATCCTCTTAATGTTGAAGCCATCTTGAATCTTTCCCCCTTGCTTCTTTGCAGCAACTGCAGAGTTTGCAGGGTAAAGCAAATTTTTTATGACATTTCATTCCAAACTATGCTGAAGTAGCTAAAGGCTATACATGGCTATTAGAATAGGATATTCTTTTTGTCTGGGATACTGCTGCACAAGAGTCATTCGAGCAGCTCAAAATGCTCCTTGTTTTTGCTCCATTGTTACATCCACTGAATTATCACCATGACTATACTCTTTATTTAGCCACCGCCGATACCACTATTGGAATGGTTTTGGTCCAAGAGCATGTTGTCTAATACCTCAGCTACAATATACTAGATACAGAAACTCGATACGCCTATGTCGAGAAATTGGCTCTGGTAGCCGTTCATGCCGTCCAACATTTCCGCTACTATATATTGCTGCGTACCACGATAGTGATTTCTAATTGTAACCCAATGACGTACATTTCGTCACGTCAGTTACTAGGGATCAAATACTCAAAATGGATCATTGTCCTTCAAGAGTTTGACTTGGTGTTCATGACAGCCAAGTCTAAGAAATCCCTCATCTTTGCTGAGTTGCTCTGCTCCCTACCATCTACAACTATGCCCTCTCGATTCAAAGACCATTTTCTAGATGAGTCTCTCTTTTTTATTATCACCCTCAATCCGTGGTATGGGGATATTATTGTGTATCTTTAGATGTCTTCCTTTCGTTCTGATTTATCTAAGGACGCTCAGCGACGTATTCGTCACCATTCTCAACCCTACTGCATTATTGGGGACACCCTGTACCAAGTTGGTGCTAACTCTATTCTCCGCCATTGTTTGACATTCAAGGAGGCCGAGTGAGTCTTGAATGACTGCCACTTTGGCGCTTATGGTGGTCATATGTCCAAATATTCTACTGCTCAAAAGATCCTCCATGCTGGTTATTTCTGGCCGTCTATTTTTAAGGATTGCATTCTTGCCATCCACTCTTGTCATGCATGCCAGATCTACCAATGGAACATGTGTGTGCCCCCTACTCCTTTGCACCCTGTCATTACTGTCGGCCCTTTTGCCAAATGGGGCATTTATTATATGATCTATAAACCTCACTCAGCTGGGGGGCATGGGTATATCATTGTTGCTATTGATTATTTCACAAAATGGGTTGAGGCGATGCCTACACTATCTAATGATGGTAAGACAACGGCGCAATTTTTATTTAATCATGTCATCTCACATTTCGGAGTCCCTCAAGCTATCATCACTGATCACGGTTCCCATTTCTGTAATCATATGATGACTGAGTTAACAACCCAGCTGGGCTTACGTCATGATAGTTCAACACCGTATTATCCTCAGGCCAATGGCCAGGTAGAAGCTGTCAACAAAGTGTTGGTCACGATGCTTCAACGCACCATTGGCATGCACAAGTCCAACTGGCATCTGATGTTGTTTTCTTCCTTATGGGCCTATCGAACTTCTACAAAAGATGCCACCAGATTCACTTCGTTCCAATTAGTTTACGGCATGGAGGCCACTCTTCCAATTGAGTGTGAAATTCTTTTGCTTAAATTAGCCATCGAATTGCTCCCAAACACTACTTCGGTAGAAAAACGTCTTCTTTACCTAGAACGGTTAGACGAGACCTGTCGACTAGCCTCTCTAGTTATTGAAGCACAGAAGAAGAGAGTGAAAACTCACTTTGACCAAACTGTTCATCCCCGTTCTTTTGTTGAAGGAGATCTAGACTTGCTCTATGATCAAGTGAATGATAAGATGGGGGTAGGTAAATTCGAGCCCATGTGGCATGGGCCCTATATTGTGAAATGTGTTTTGCAAAAAGGGGCTTATGAGCTGATTGATTACGAAGGGAATCCTCTAGATAAGCCCTAAAATGGGCATTATCTGAAAAAATATTATGCATGAATCCCGTGCATCTGATTTGTACATACATGTGTTTTTAGCATGTGTGTTTTTAGTGTGTGTTTGGTTGTATGGCTTGGTATGTAGGGTGATCTATGATCCTCATGGTGAGTTAGTAGATCTTTAGGGTGTCTTTCTGGGTTGCGCCACAAACAATGTCACTGAATACATTGTTGTTATTGAATTGCTGACCGAGGCAATTAACCTCGATATTCATGCATTGGTTGTGAATCTGGATTCTCAACTTGTGGTCCACCAACTCAATGGGCGTTATTCCATTAGAGATCATCGTATTTTAAGGTTGTATTACATGTTAAATTATTGGAAAGAAGTTTTGATTTTATTACATATCAACATATTCCAATAAGATTAAACACGTTAACTGATGCATTAGCAAATCATGTATTAGACAGACATTTATGCAACATGTAAATTAGACATCGTCTAGAAGCATTTAGACACAATAATGAACCATAAGATAGCATATAATATATTATATTAATATATATATATATATAATATATAATATATATAGATATATATATGTCGTGTGGCGCATCGAGGCGCTAAAAAATAAGTGTATATGTCAAAAAATAGAGTCTGTTTACATCCGAGACATGTCTCTCAAAAAATCAGTAGCAAATAAAGCCTAGGCGTCTACTACAGTGAGTTATGCTCCCTATAGCAAACCACTGCTCGTGCGACTCGTCTCAAGAGTCTATGCACCCTAGGTATCACCCCTACTGTATGTATCTGATACTCTATGGGGACCTCTTTGATCCCCCTGTAATCCAGGATCCCCTCTGTCAGTTCCTCAAGATTACAAGCTATTGTCTCCACTGAACTACTAGCTGGAGGAACCAAACCTAGTTCCCTGATCACTTGTGGTTCCCTCCATTCCTCCCGAGATAGTCCCATAGGCCTCTCTGATCCCACATCTGTAGTAACATAAGATACATTATCAAGACATATGCATGAAAAATAAAAAACATTATAAAAGACAAAATCCAAAACATAATGTGATCAAGTGTGTACCTCCATCGTTCCACTGCTCGCCAATAGGCAGCATCATGTCGGGGTCCCCACAAAAATCCATACCTGTATATGGCCAATCCTTGACAAAAATCACTTGGAGATTCAGCCACTCTCAGAATAGTGTCCCCCACGACACTGGTCGACCACCACCCCTTCGTGGCATGACATGCGCCCAGCGAGTGATTCAGGTCTCCTATGGTCTCGGATCATCTAAATCCATATCCTGTAGCTGAAGTGATGAGACTCACTCCAGCATGAGCGGAATCAGAATAGACCCGTAACCAAACTGCTTCTCCTCTCCGCAACGACATTTGGTGAGCTGCCTCTTCAAGTTGATGGTCATTTCCACAACCTAGTTATACATAGTTGGGTTAAGGCACTAAAGAGCCAACTGAAGGTGGGTCTTTGTTTCATCATGCTGGGCCTAGGAACCTGCTACTCTCATCACCATAAATAGAACCGAACAAAGGATCAAGTCCTCTACTGAAGGAATTGCCAATTTCCCGCTAGTGCTTGATTTTCATGCCCCTGGGCAAACCCAAGCTATCAGCATGTCTAGTGACTCCTCGCCAACTCGTTAGCCCTCTAAAATTGGCATCTCACCACGACGGGACAATCTAGTCAAGAAATAGATGTTAGTAGCATCAAACTGAATGTCTTTCCCCTGGATGATAAACTTTCCAACCGTTGGGTTCCAAACATGAATCAATAGCTCTAACAAGTCAGGTTGGGCCTGAAGGTGTGGGGTGAGGAAGAATTTTAGTAATCTGCATGTTAGTAATTTAGGCACCTAGCATCATTGAAAGCTTGTTCGCCGTGATCATCGTGAGTTCTTTCTTGCACTACAAATGCCATATTTCCCTACGTCGAAGGAGAAATGAATTAGAACTCTATTCATAAGCTTAAATCCATGAATTATAAAAATTTTCAACTTTACGGCGATGGCTCGGAGACAATAGTTCATTTTTCCCGAGATTGTCGTGAGAGTACATCTGTATCTCGCGATGATCGCGGAAGTGGTACGTGTTATCACACTCGGTCATCGCTAACATGAGCGGCTTTTTCGCGATGACCGAGAGGTGGACTCGGATTTAAAAATCTGCTTAAAACCACCTATCCAACATCAAATTGCATAAAAAAGCCACTAAAATACACTGCAAGGAAGAATGTACTTACTTGGAGAAGGTTTGAAGCGAAACTGTAGACTGGTGATGCCGAAATCAACTTCGGAAGTTTGCTCAGGTTGGTGCTCCAAAATGCCAAAGGTAAAAATGCAAAGTGTAAATGGTAAAAGTAGAATTACCACACCACTTTTTATGGTGTTTTTGGGAAAAATTTTAAAAATTACACTTTAGGGTGTGGGTTTTTTCATTTATATTGAATTTTTAATTAGGGTTTTGGGGTTTTTTGATATTATTTCCACATATAAAATCAATTTATGTCAAATAGATCTTATGATGTGATGCTTTGTGCAGGAATAATGGTGGATGGCTCGTACTACGAGTTCATATACACTTGATCCAAAGTCCTCTTTAAGCTCTTTTTCGACTTAAAAGATGAAAAGATTGTCGAGTTATCCCTCTTTGACTCATTAAATGAAATAAGAGGCGGTCTACTTTGAGCTCTTTTCCGACCCTGTAAACATGAAAAGATTGCCAGACTTTTGTTGTTTCAAGTCCGACATTGGTTATGAAACGATGTGTCTTCGATCGCTTTTCTACTCTTTCAGATCGAGACCACTAATTACGATAAGTACTCCTTGATCGTAAAACAATGTAAACTTTGAAACGGGAACTGATACTGTTACCCGTTTCGTAGAGATAGCAAAAAAATGACCCGATTTTCAAAAGTGGTGATGCATAATACACATGTTTTTTTTAGAACATGGTTTTTGGAACTTTAATTTTTTTTCATGTTCAAGGATGAAATCAAGTTTTAGAATGGTAGTGATTTTCATGCTGATTTTAAAAAGTGAGTATTCTGCATGACACCTTTTTTTTAAAAGACCTATTTTTTGACTTTTAATTTTCTAGTGTGTGAAATGTGAAAAATTATTTTCTAAATTTGATAGTTTTTGAAGTCGTCATCTTATTCATATTTTCTTGTTCTCTATCTTAAATATTTTTTTTTTTTTAGGGGGGTTTTTATTGTTTTGGGTTTTTAAATTAGAAAGTCAATAGTTTGAATTTTAGATAATCTACATATTTATACATCCTTAATTAATTTTTCAATCCACATGAAATAATTGTTTCTAAAAAACAACATTTTTTAACAATGGACATAAAAATAACCATTTTAACATAAATATAACAAAAAAATAAACGTTTTGATAATTTTTTGCTAGAATTAACATGTCAAAATCACAATTTT
>APFE030484128.1:0-14207 GCA_000404065.3 Pinus taeda | reverse complement strand
TCATGCTATTGACAACCTTTGCCTGGCCATTAGTTTGAGGATGGAAGGCTGTGGACTTAGTGAGTTTGACGTCCAGCATTGACCAGAGACTGGACCAAAATGTATTGAGGAACTGACTATCCCGATCTGAGATGATAGACTGTGGGATCCCAAAGTGCACCCACACTCATTCAAAGAAGAGTTTAGCAGTGGCTTCTCCTGTGATATTATTCTTGCAGGTTGCCATAATGGCCATCTTCGAGAACCTGTTGATGACCACAAAAGCACAGTCATTTCCATGCTTAGTGGAAGGAAGGCCTGACATGTAATCCATGGAGATGGATTCCCAAGGTTGACTAGGGGTAGGTAGCGGACCATAGAGGCCTTTCTTCTTTATGGTTGGTTTGGAAATGGCACAGGCAATACATGATCTGATGTACTTCCCAACATCCTGTCAAAGATTCGGCCAATAGAAATACTTTTGCAGTACTGCCACCATTTTCTCAACCCCAAAATGCCCAGCAGCCCGACTGTAGTGTGCTTCCCAAATCATCTTGGCAAGCTCACTTGAAGGAACACAAATGTGACCTAGGTGGCATAATAGGGCATCTTGGAGGTGAAAATCTAGAACATGCCAACCCTCCAAGAGTGTTTGGTATGTGTGGCTGAATTTTGGGTCGCTTTTGTAGAGAAGTGGCCAATCAGAAGTCTCGTGCCCACAAGAGTTGAGCACAGTGGTTAACGCCATGATTGGTGGTCGACTGAGGCAATCTGCAACATTATTGGTGTTGCCCTTCTTATACTTGATATTCAAATGGAACTATTGCAGGTATGTTGACCACTTCTGATGGCGATCATCCTGCAATTTCCCTTGGGTCTGTATGAACTATGGGGGTTGGTGGTCTATGTGGATGACCGTTTCCTTCCCCAAAATGTAATGCTTCCATTGTCGACAGGCTTGCACAATGGAATACATACATTTATCATAAGTGGGATACTTCCGGACTGTGTCTGAAAGTGTTTCACTGTGATATGCCACTGGATGCCCGTGTTGAGTAAGGACTACCCAATTAGCATAGTTAGAGGCATCTGTCTCAACCTCAAATGGTTGTTGTAAATCTGGTAATGCGAGCATTGGTGTCATGCAGAGGTGATCCTTCAACTCTATGAATGCCTTCTGTTGAGATTCAGACCAAAAGAATTTTTCTTTCGCTCCTCCCTTGGTGACTTGACTCAAGGGCCAAGTGATATGAGAAAACCCTAACATGAACCTGCGGTAGAAGTTGGCATGACCTAGAAAGTTGCGGAGCTCTGTCAGAGTGGTTGGAGATGGCCAATCCCGAATGACTTGAATCTTGGCTAGATCCACATGCACCCCCTGTTCATCAATAATGTATCCTAGATACTGAACCTGGGTCATGCCAAAAGTGCATTTCTCCAAATTGGCACATAGCTTGTGTTGCCTCAATGTTTGGAGAACCTGTCAGATGTGGTGGAGGTGCTCTTCCCAACGCTGGATAAAGATCAGAATGTCATCCAATTATACCACTACAAATGAGTTGGTGAATGGCCACAAGATGTGATCTGTTAACCTCATGAAGGTTGCAGGAGCATTCGTCAATCCGAAAGGCATAACCAACCATTCGAAAAGGCCCTCCTTGGCTTTGAAGGTAGTCTTCCACACATCAAAGGGTTCGATTGGCACCTGGTGATATCCTAACTTCAGATCGATCTTGCTGAAATATTTCACCCCCTTTAGTTGGTCCAGGAGGTCATCAATCCACAAGATCAGGTAACTATTACGGACAGTGATCTTGTTCAACGCCCGATAGTCAATACAGAGTCTCCAAGTCCCATCCTTCTTCTGTACCAACACGATCGAGCTCCCATAAGGTGATGAACTTGGACAGATGTGACCTTTCTGCAGTAGCTCCTGAATCTGTCTCTTGATTTCATCGTTCTCCTGAACGGAGTGCTGATAAATTGGTCCATTGGGTAGCGGTGCACCTGGGGTCAGATCGATGGAGTGCTTGACCTAACAGTGCAGAGGAACCTCTGCAGGGGAGGTGAAGATGTCCTCGTACTCCTCCATGACCTTGTCCATCTGTAGTTGTCGTGGGGAGGGGCCTTGTCTAGAGGCCATGGCCACCATATTCTTCTTTCCTTGAAGGTGTATCATCAGGAAAACAAATTTCCCAGTTTTGGAAATGACCTTACTGAATTGTTTTGCAGTAACCAAAGAGATGGTGGTAGGCAGTGCTACCTCTAGTATCCTATACAACTTATTTCCCAATGTAATAATAATAGCACGGGTCCTTGATTCATACACAACATGTCGCTTCCACAAGTATGGTTTTCCTAATAATACATCGCAAACTTCAAGGGGAGCAATGTCACACAATACCTCATCTGTGAAGGGCTTGATGTTGTATGGAAGGTGACATTGCTGGCTCACGCGAAGATCCCGTCCTTGGTGAAGCCCCTAGATGGTGTACGGTTATCGATGTGTTGTGGTCGGTAAGCCCAGCCGCTTCACGACCTATACTGAAATGAGGTTCTTTTGGCTCCCGCTATCGACAATGAACTATAGCGGGGATCCCTTTACCCAAATCTGGGAGTGGAAGAGACGCTCCTCCTCTGTATCTTCGGGTTTATTTTTTTGGATCTTGGTGGTAGCAACAGTGGCGTTGGGATTTGCAGCAATGATCTGCTTCCCTTTGTCACTCCCCTTGTCAGGTTCTGACTCAGAGTCGGAACATGCATCTGATTCTAAAAACTTTAGCTCAGCCACTGGTGACTACTTGGCCCGACACTCACTTGTGTTGTGAGTGGAGCTCTTATGGAACTCACACCATTTTCCCGTGTCCTTTTTTTAGCTTCGCGGCGCTGCTATTTGCTTGTAGCTTTAGCAGGTTATCTTGGGCTACCCCACTTTGGCTTTGTCCTTTGTTCTATGGTTTAGGGACACCTTTCCCTTGCTTTGGATTCGTAGATCCAAAGTCTCGCTTCTTTTGTTTAAACTTCTGCTCAACCTTGATGGCATATTAGTATGCTATGCCGAGCGAGGAGATGTTCAGGAATTATATTTCTTCTTAGATGTACTTGTGCAAGCAGCTGTGGTATTTGAGTATCAAATGTTGCTCCATATCCTTAATGCCTAACTTTGTACGAAGGGTATGGAAAAGATTGGTGAACTATGGCACATCTTGGTCCCTTCCCTGTCGCAGCATGGTCCACTTTATGTATTCATCCTCATAGCTTTCGATAGGGTAGTACTGCTCCTTGATGGCATCCCGAAATGAATTCCAGGTGGGTGCAGCTAAAAATAGTGAGCCGGTACTTTCGTCCTTTTGCTTGCAGTAGGTTTCCCACCAGTCCTTAACGTGGGGGGCTGCTTTGAGAAGAGTGAAAACAATCTTTTCCTGACTCGAAAATTCATGAACAGAAAAATAACCCTCTAGTAGATTTAACCATTTATCTATGGAATTTGTGTCTATCTAACCCTTGAATATGGGGATTTCAAAATTAACTTGTAGCTTAAAGGGCGTGGTGTTTCCAGAGTAGCTGCTGGAAGCCGATGCGTCACTTTTGGGTAGCCACTGAAGGATCTGGGAAAAGTTGTCCATCATCACGTTCCGTTGTCGCTCGAGGGATTTTTCGAGCAATATTTTGATAGGATCTCCTACCCCCTCGTCTTTCTTCTCATTCGCCATGGGAGGCTATCGAGATTTGCAAGGCTAGTCTTGCAAAGGTTTGACCAGTTCAAGCCCTAACTCCTTATATCTCGACCTTGTTGGGGACATGCAAAGAAAAATAGAGAAAAAAAGTATACCGCTCTGATACCACTGATCCAAAATTAAATAGGAATACAATAAATTACAGAGATACCATAAACACAGATATGCAGTGGAAATAATACTTAATTTCATTAATGTAAAATACTGAAATATGCTTACAAACAGTAATGGAAATAAACCAGCTAGGGCGATGGTAGCTTATCTCTGAGAAGAGATGTGGTGGCTACATGCCTTTTGAACTTTGTTTTACAATGGGCTCGAAGGCCTTTTATTGTTGAGGAACAATGGAAAACCCTTAACATTCCAAAACCTAACCCTAGAAGATGAAACGCCAAACTGTGGGCCCCTTTTGGGTAAATTGGTACATCAACTTCCCGGGGTCATAACTTTGGCATATGATCTCCATTTGATGCGCACAATAGCTTGTTAGAAAGATCTATCCGAACGCTACCACTTTGGGAAGGGCAACATGGGTCCATGGACCCATGTTGCCCCTAGATTTAAAAAAAAAATGCCGTTTAGGGCCTAAAAACGGCTCCAGAAGTTTAGGACCCGAAAAACTGCGAAAAATAGTAAGTTGTGCTACAATTAAGGAAACTGAAAGTGTTGAGAGAAACAATGGTGGGGGTCCAGGTGGACTTAGAAGGTGGCCACCAAGATCCACCTAGATCAAAAGATGATTACAAAATGATTCTCATAACAAAATTGGATTATTCACAACAAATTGATCAGCAAGATCATGCCTGAAATAACTTTCCATCAACATTCAATAGGAATAGGTTGAATTTGGTATTGCAAATGAGATAATTTGGAAAACGACTGCAACAATGAATCTAAGAAAATCATCTTCAAATAACCTTTCATTTCACTTAATATGGACCAAATTTGGGAAATAGGCTCATTACAAAACTAGTTCGGTCAATTCTGGACAAAACCCATGTTTTAGATTTTGCATATTCTTCTCCATTTTCCCAAAACGTCCAATGAAAAACTATCAATTCTTATTCCAATGAATCTTTGAGTTGGAATATTTAATGATGAGTTGGAGATAAAATCTGTAATCTGGAAAATATCTTGGAGGCTAAAATGGTGAGTGATGTTACAACAAATTTATTAATAAACCATCATTGGTAAAATCATACATAATAATCACCAATTTATTAAAAATAAAGGAGAAGAAATAATATTTATCCATAAGAGAATAAATAATTATAAAATGGAATTATATGATAAGCCATGATAAATGGCATGATAAAGAAGGGTAGAAATGGAAGAAATATGTGTTAAAATGTGATAATAATAATGACATATTAGCGGCCCAACACTGCTTTGAAGCGTGCATTGCAGTAGCTAATTTCCTTACCTTAGATGAAGCCTCTACATCATCACGTGTATCCAACTCAAATATATTTGTAGGCCTACTTAATCATTGTGACCAGGCTATGACGTTGTGTTCATAACTCCTCCTGCTCCTTTAGTGCCTGAATCTTTTATATGAAAAACTACTGGCTGTTGGCTTTGAACTCACTCATAGAAGTGAGAGTGCGTTGTTCTCTGATATTTAGCCAATCAGAAACCCCCTGATGTAGCACATGAAGAGACTCGAGCGGTAGTGTGGCAAGGCTCAACCCCATATCTTTTACCACGTGAAGCACTATGTGATCCTCATCCGATTCCATGCAGACCAAACCCTCCGGCAGAGGAAAGACTTTGAGATTCAAAGGCCAGTCAATCTCTGTGACAATGCTATGACCCTGCGTCAAGCTCGTTTGCATGCCACTAGCATTTTGACATCCTATTGAATCCTATTCGCCTAGATCTATAGCTTGCATAGATCCTTCTGGACACTTCCTAGTGTCGGATTGCTTTTTTAATCAAACTGTTACAACACTTCTATTGTGGTGTCCCATATCTTGTCATTGATCTCATCGAGATCGCCTTCTATTAATATCAATGGATCAACATGTGTCTATTTATCATACTTTTGTTTCTTCCATGATCCCCCAGTTTGTTCCTGCCCAAACTTCTTGTTGGGAATGGGTTCCCCTAGAGTCAATTTTAGGTTAAAAGCCTAATTTTTAGGGCCAAAAACCCAAAATTTGTATAAAAGAATGTAAAGTCTCCGTATTTTGTGGTCGTGAAGCACGAAGATGTAAAATGTGTCATTAAGGTTTTCCACCATTCTTTTGTGTAAATCATGTCTACTTTAGGAGATCTACCCATGATCTGTGGACCATGGGATTATATAAAAAGAAGTCTTAGAAGATTCTTTTAGTAGTTTTAAGGAGAGATCTAAGTAAAAATTGATGTAATGGGTCTATGAGAGCTAAGATCGAGAGTCTTAGCATAGGGAAGAGGCTATGCAGCTGAGTGCACAGAGGCCTAAGGTAGAAGTACACAGCTGAGTGTGCAAACCCCTGCAGCTGTGTGCACACGGTAGTTGGAGTCTGTCTTGAAATCTAAATTATCAATAAAGAGAGTTATTCTAGAATTACATGTGTATAAGCTATTTTAATTCTATTATAAATGTATGCGATTATGTTGTGATGAACACTGGGTTTATGCTTTAATGTTGTATTGATGTGCGAATCTACATGTTTCTCTTTGTTATATGAACACAAGTAGGAATATCTGTTTACACGAAGATAATCTTAATACAGGTTAAGGTTGTCCAATATTTAAGCTAATTTGGGTAAATAGAAAAGTAAGAATAACTACAAAGGCGAGTAGGTTCTTGATCTACCTATTTAGGGTACACAAAGGATGATCGTAGACCTTCACAGAGGTCTAGAGAATGAATAAGGGAAGTATATCGATAAGCCCTAAGGGCTTATCAATCTACACGAAGGAAGAGTTAGGGTATAAAATAACATCACAACCATCACAGGGTGCAAAAACTTGGTTCCAACATCCCCCCATACTGCTTTGGGTGAGACTTCGGTCTGCCCTTCACGAATTGATGTTGAAAAGTCCAGTAGTGTAGGGACTTTCTTGTCTAATTAACATTGAACCAGGGTAAAGGCCCATCCATCCAACAAATGGTTTCATTGTCGAGACCAAGATATGCATGAGAGATGTGTGATGTTGCATCAATGGAATCTAACTAAGAAAGAGATTAAAGACTGGTTGGATAGAAAGATCCATGAATTCACGGTGCAAGAGAATAGGAATCCGTGATTGATCAAAGAACAATGGTTGGATAGATATTTGTACATAGAGATACATGAAATCTTCTTTTGTTCCTTCTTGGTTGAATTATACGAGTGGATTGTGAAATTGGAAGATGGCCAAGGAAGGTGGAGGCTTAGCAGTCTGATAGTCTGGACCCTAGAACTAGTGTGGAGGTTGGAAGCCTCTAAGGATAATATCACACATGTTATCAACCATTGGCTCGATTGCATCATAGGAGGATTTGTGATAGAGATCACGATCGATACTTCAGTCAGTTACAACAAAGCAAAGCAACGCTTCCTCAAGGGACTGTAAGGTAAGTATTTAAGGTCTTTAAGTACCTGGATTAAGATGCTATTAAGTGAAAAGTGGGTTATGCAGCTACCTTGATGTTCGGGGCTACACAAAGTGGAAAGAACTTCAAGAATCAAGGGAAAACATGCCCTAAATATAGTTCGCTGACTAAACCTCCTTTGAGTTAGAACAAGGAAGCAACTCAGGCCTCTCTGTAGAGTGTTGTTTAGTTGATAAGATAGGGTTTCCTGTGAATACCCCATCCACCCACACTGCCTCCATCTTCACCTCCCCCGCTTACACCTTCACACACACCACCGCACCACTACCACTGTTTAGTATGGCGAATTCAGTAACGCTTCCTGTGTTAAAGGGCTTGGTAAATGAGGACCCAGACCAGTTTTTGTTCGTTGTGAAGGCTATATGCAAAGCTCAAGGTATCATAGATGATCAAATGAAGAAGGCAACATTGGTTAGTGATTCGTAGGAACACGCGCCAACATGGTACATTAAGTACTGCACCAATAACCCGACATCTGCATTGGAAGATATTGAGACCGCATTGAATAAGGAATTCAGTAGGCCTATGTCTGAAGTGCAATCAATTGTAGGATTCAAAGAAATCATGATGAAGCCTGGCAAGACACCCTAAGATTTGATTCAGAGATTGAACTGTACGACCCACGAAGCTAACATGAATCTAATAGATGGACAACACTGCTAATGGTTTGTGGCTTCGCTCTTGTCTCATCTAAAGGTTGCACCATCACAACAAAAGATTGGGACCTAGGTGGAAGCTTTGGAAATTGTGATGAGATTGCGTAAGACTCCGATGCAAGATTCTAATTTAGGGGGTTAGCAGATTCATGCACAGTTGCAAAATATATGCATAGAGTTACAGAGTCTAAAGAATGATAGAACAACTTAGATAGAAGTGCGCGAAGAAGTTTGGTGCCTAAACTACAAAGGTCAGGGGCATGACAAATATCACTACCTAGTCTTTGCAAATTATATTGCAGTAGGAGGACCAATTCCTTTGATGTCAGAGGCTCAAGTAGGGCCAAGTATAGGGCCCATGCTATGGTGTGCTATCTGTCAGGTAGCTGGAAAACATATGATTGACAATTTCCATTTGCTGCAGAAATTTGTACAAATGCCACAACAACTCTTCTACAAATTCTGTCAATCGGTGGGTCATGAGGAGTGCAATTTCTGTAGCTATGAGTTAATGATGGATAGAACACCCGTATATAGAGTTCAAGTAGAAATGTGGCCTCCTGATTAGGGAACTAGAGGAGTGTGAGGAGGATATCAGGGGCGTGAACGAGGTCGAGGTGGAGGAGGACTTCGCAGAGGTTAGGGACAGGTGATTTGCTATATTTGTGGAGGACCGGGAAACTACACATGAGAATTCATGAACCCGACGTGTCTATCATGTCGATATTATATGTAGTTTAACCACACGACTGAACATTTCCATGTACTATTAGTGAAGATACGTGATAAAGGGGTGCAGCCTCAGCAACCAACTTAGAACCTATAGATGATGAGGGTTGAGCCTCACGAAGAGGATCCTAATGTGAATATAGTGCTATGAAGTGGGGTGACATAAAAAATGATAAGGGAAAGTAGCTCGAAGAAAGTGCATGGGTTTGCAAAGCTCCAGAAAAGAAGGGTGAATTTGATCTGGAGCATGCAAGGGAAACATTTATGGAAGCAAAGAAAAGCTTCACTTAGGCCTCTACCTTAGGAAGCCAAGATAAGCCAGCTAAGGAGATGGATCTCTCTATGTTTACTACTTTCTTGGAGACCTACATGAAGTTGCTACACAATAGTAAAGGTTGTAAAGGGGTTATAGGAGCTGATAAATAGATGTGGCTAAAAAGAAGATGCTCCGGATGGACCACATGTAGTCCTAAAAATTGGTAAGCATAAGACAAGATTAGGACGTGAGATGAGGCTCACTACATAAATATGGGAGAATACGAAATGGACCAACTTATTTTGTATCTAGAGTTAGACACAAATATTTTGCCTAAATAGACATGGGAGTGAATGGGGAGACCTGCATGACAATGGTGTCTGATTTAGTTAAGGATGACAAATCAGTAGAAGATCATCACAATGGGACGACTGTAGAGATTAATGGTGGATATTGAAGGTGCGAGTGCATTGGTTGACTTTGAAGTGATAGAGATCTTGGATGACAACAACCCCTACCCTACACTCCTTGGCATTGATTGGGTCACTTACATGAATGGGGTGATCAATCTGAAGAAGTAGAAGATGATGCTTAAGAAGAAATCACGTCATGTAGTAGTACCCCTGGACCCTGCAGAAGGACCACGCTATACTGAACTAGTTGGTGCATATGAAAGTGATGATGATTTGGACCACATATATAAGATAACGATGCGGGACCACAATTGGGTGAATCCAACAACAGATGAATGTATTGCATGGGACTGCGAAATTTCCTACACATCAGATTCAAACAAAGAGTTGGAGCATTGTTAAAATTGATTACATGAAGTGTCCACCCTGCACTATAATATGATGACCAAATCGTTGCACTGTGTATCATAGGAGGTAATAACTCTATCCTATTATGATGGGTTGACTGATGTTGATAAATTTTTGGATGCATTTCAAAGGGAAGTTCTACAGAAGAATTGCTTCTAGGCCTTGGATTAGGTGCTATGTGCTATGCCATCAAGATGGTGGGGTGTGCACAAAGATAGTTTTGATGATTAGCATGAATATAGAAAGATGATGAGAGTATGATTTTGTTGGGTAGCGAAGGCCCCATGTACTGGTTTTTGGGCTCAAAGCCTGCAATTTTGGGTAAAAGTATGGTAAAGACTCTGTGAAATGCGCAGAGTGCGAAGTGTAATGAGTCAAGACAAAAGGGTTGTCCACCCAAAAATAATGTAAAATGAGTCATCCTGTCCATGGTTCGCGGACCATGGAATTGTATAAATAGAGTAAGGCTCTATGGTTAGAAGTTAGTTTTTGAGTAAGTATTTTTTATCTGGAATGTAATGGGTTTATGAAGCAAGAAGTGTTGGAGCATATGTAAGTCTAAGTCAAGGGTGTTGGTAGTTAGATAGAGGCTCTATAGCTGTGTGCGCAGAGGCTTGGTAGAGTCCACAGCTGTGTGCGCGGACCCCTGCAGCTGAGTGTGTAGGGCGGATTTGGTTGTACTAAATAGAATATCAATAAAGATAAGAATTTCTGAGTCATTGTGTGTTTTCTTGCAGATCTATTTATTGCTTATGTTCTGAATTTATGCATTATCTATTATAATTATGCGTAGGAGGTTTTAAGTTTAAATGTTTGCTTAAAGACTGTAATAAAAATCTCATATCTGTAATAATTTTATTAATAAGAAAGTGTGTCTGCACAGATCTACGGGAAATCCCGACAGTAGTATAGAGTGGTGCGCGGCCACATACGGATCGTGACCCCTCGAGACCACATACAAACATCCCAAAGCAAATCTTGGTCTCAGCAACAGAACCATTTGTTCGCTTATTGGGGCCTAACCCAGGTTCGGAAGAGTTATTGGCCAAACAAATCTTGCACTACTGGCTCTTTCGGCAACAGTCCACGGAGTGTGGACTAAAGTCTGGAGAGGGTGCTGGAACCAGGTTTCTACACCCTTGGGATGTTATTTGAAAAGCAGTCTCTCTACATAGTCATTTCCTTAGACCCGACTGAAGGAGTGCAGTATACTAAACTCATACATGACGATGAAATAGATGAGGACTTGGATCATATCTACAAGATCACCGCATGAGATTAGGAATGGGTGAAGCCAACTGCTGATGAATGAATTCCATGGGAACATGTAGAATCCTGCATTTCAGATTTAGATGAAGAAGATGAATGGTGGCATAACCGATTAAATGGAGTAACCACGTTAAACTGCAACATGATGTCAAGGTCATTGTGTTGTGTAAAAGCTCAGGATCGAGAACTGTTGATGTATGATGGATTGACTGAGGTAGACGAATTCCTAATCAAGTTTGAGCGCATGGTACCAGAACATTAGTTGTTTGATGAATTAAAATGGGCATTGCCTGTAATGCCTGCGTGGTGGTGGGGAACACATGAAGGAACCTTTGAAGATTGGCGTAGCTGCAGGCCGATGATGTAGATAAGATTTGGGAAGCCAGAACTACGAAAAATTGAGAAATACGATGGACGTGAAAACCCACACACGCACCTCACCAAATGGATTAAAGCCTATGGGGAAGAGCCCCTGCTGGAGTGGGTACACTTATTTTATCATACCCTGGATGTCATCCCGAGGAATTAGTATACTAAAACAGAGCTTTGACATGGCACAGGCGAATGGGATATCTTGTATGAAGGTTTTTTTGTTAATGTTCCTCTTTGAAGATAAATGGATGGATATTGTGGACGACACGTTACAGGTTGTGAAGGCCGCTATTTTAAAAATACCACTAGAACTAGAAGAAATCATGCAGCCAGAGTGGTCGCGACAGTTGAGCTAGGTCCTAGATTGTTACAATGTGCAGGTAGAAGATGATGAGGAGGACCCTATAAACATCAATATTCCAAAAACAGAGGGGAGTTGCGAGGTTCATGGACTAGCAATTGAGGATCCATACATCACCGTGCCACTGAAAATGAAACAAGTAAACATCGGAATAGAGGAAGAGCTAAAGTATGCAATGCTTGGGGACTATTGGGACAATGCCATGGTGGAAAAGGTCATTGAATTACTTTGAGAGTATCAAGATTTATTCCTGACTAAAATCATAGAGTTAAAAGGGATCCTCGGTGACCTAGGAATGATGAAGATAACCCTAAAGCCGGATGCGAAGCTAGTTAAGTAGCAGACTTACCGATTGAATCTAAAATACAAAGCAAAGGTCTACAAAGAGTTGGACAAGATGCTTGCAGTAGGAATAATTGAATCAGTGAAGGAGTCCGACTGGTTGTGCATCTGCATGGATCTCAGGAAGCTCAATGATGCATGTGTTAATGATCCATTTCTGATGTCATTTATAGACAAGGTACTGGAAAATGTGGGCGGACAAGAAGCCTACTCCTTCATGGACAGTTTCTTGAGGTACCACCAGATCACGATCACACTAAAGGACAAGAGTAAAACAACTTTCACCACCGAATGGGGCTGGTTTTAGTACACTATGACGCCCTTTGTACGGAAGAATGAATCGGCGATATTCTCACGCGTTGTGGTAGCTGCATTGAAGGAATTTATACATAAGTTCTTGATGATTGGACCGTATTTGGGTTAGTCAAGAAACATATCGTGAGCTTACAATTAATGTTGGATACTTGCTAATGGAAATAGATTGCGCTAAGCCTAAAGAAGTGTACTTTCCTCGTCCCCTTCTAGAACCTGCTCAACCATGTGGTCTGTAAGTAAGGTTTGATGGTGGATCCAATAAAGATTGTTGTCATACTCAATCTGCAAGCATCATGAAGTGTCAAACAACTGTGTGCCACACTAGGACACACTCGTTACTATCAGAAGTTCATAAAAAGCTATGCACAAATCACGGCACCAATGGACAGTTGTTGAAAAAGGATGCTACTTATTGTTGGAATGAGGAATGTAACAAAAGTCTAGAAACGCTTAAGGAAAATATGGCATCAGCCTCTATATTGGTCTTTCCGAAATGGGACATCAAATTTCACGTGCATGTTGATGCATTGTGTATTGCGTTGGGTGCAGTACTCACTCAAGAAGGAGCAGAGGGAATTGAGCGCCCGATCGCATTCGCAAGTGGACGATTGTCAAAAGCTGGGAAGAAATACTCCACTACTGAGCGTGAGGGATTGGCGATGGTATACGCACTTCGGAAATACCGCCACTATCTATTGGAAGGACATTTTAAGATGTATACTGAACACTCTCCACTAAAATATCTAGTGAATAAGCCTGTGTTGGGGGGGCGCATTTGTAGGTGGTTGCTATTATTTCAAGAATATGACTTTGAATTTTTCATAATGCCAGGAGGTCTAAACGTAGACCCATATCACTTGTCCAGAATTGAGAATGGCGAAGAGCTCACAAACATAGAGGAAGGACTACCGGATGCACAACTGTATGCAATGCGTGTCCCAAATGGCCATTTTGAGGATATAATCAACTTCTTAACCACAAAAACCACGCAGCAGGGATATTTTATTTATCAAAAGAAAGAATTGGTGATACGCGCAGTAGAATTTACTATTATTGCAAGGCACCTCTACAAATAGGCAACGACGAAATATTACACAAATATGTACTTGAATTTGAGCGAGGATAGATCCTGGCTGAAGCACATGGGGGTGTTGCTAGAGGACATTATGTAGGCTGCGCCATAGCACAGAATATTCTTCGCGCTAGACTATGGTGGCCAACTCTACATAAAGACTCAAAAGTGTACTTTTGGGCTTGTGATGTATGTCAACGAACTAGGAAACCATCACGAAGGGATGAAATGTCGCTCAAGCCATAGATGACGCTACAATCGTTTGAGAAATGGGCGATCAATTTTGTGGGGCCTATCACACCTTCAGGAAAGACGAGGGCATGCTATATCATCACGGTCATAGAATACTTGAGCCGATGGGCAGAAGCACAGCTGGTTAAAGACTGCACTGTTGAGCTAATTTATTGACTAAATTAACACAAGTATTTAATTATCAATCTAGGTTTGTAAAACTTGGAGGCAAATCCACTGTATATGGACATCAGATATAATCAAGTTTAGAAGATAAAATTTGAAGAATTAAGGAAGTACATATTACAAATATAAACCTATTTTAAAAATTTCTACTTCATTTATGTAATATATGAGGGAAGAGGCTCCTAACTAAGGAGGTCCAAATTGTCCTTCTTCACAATCCTACTATATCACAATCACCATTGCTTCAAACCAAAAATGCAGAAATAACTTCAAATGAGAAATGGAGAATGAAATT
>APFE030484119.1:0-10322 GCA_000404065.3 Pinus taeda | reverse complement strand
CATGTCACCCAACTCATGCGTGCTATGCACGACCGACACCTCCATCCGAATTGTGACACCTGTGACTTACCCTCTGGTTCACCCATCATGCGAGCACATTTGCACGTCTGCTCCTTAGCCACAACACACACCTTGCTTGCACTCTTCACCAAAGACTTTGCCATCCCAATGATTGATGCCAACCTCCAACTCGTCATTGGTTAGGTATACCCGCCCAACCGTCGTTTAGGCGTTCGGTCGACCTACTACCCATATGACTCGTTCGTCAGCCTGTTCACCTATTCTACCATCAGCCCGCCCGTTGGCTCGCCTGGGATAACCCACCCATGTGATGGTTCACCCATCGGCTCACCCGCTCATCGGGTCGCTAGGACCACCAACAGAGTATAACCATGTTTCCACTGAAACAGTTTGCATTTTCTCCATTTTGCTTCACGGGTTCTCCCACCACACCGCAAGTCGTCCACCGCCTACATGCCCGAATGCCCTATAGCTCATGGGCCTTACCATTGGGGAGAAGTGGTGGTGGAGTATTCCCGATTTAACACCAAAGCCTGATAAATAATCAATATTTTTAATCCACACTCAATCCTTGAACGATGTTCAACGACAATCTATGCCATAGTACACGATAGGCATAATTGATCACTTTTAAAGGAGACACAAAAAATAAAACACCGTAGAGAAATATTTGCTTGCCATGGTCAATGTCCAATCAAAACAATGCGCTAATGTGACTCGATTACAATTTGACTGGTCAAATAATGGATGAATGTTTAAAAAGTACATATTTGGGATATTTTTTGGGATATGTTTTAAAGAGTAATTTTTATATTTTTGTTGGGAAAATAGTGGAAATTTTAATATGATTTTGGTAAAAATTTTGTAAAAATATCACGAAATTTGGATTTTAGATATCAAATTTCAGGATTTTTGGTGTCCCAAAAAATTTATGGTATTGAATCTATTTCCACCATCCGAAAATCTATTCAAACACACCTATTTTTTAAAATAAAAAATAGCCTAATAAAAATGCTTTAATATTATGATTTGAAAAAATATACATGTATAACGAATTCAATATTATTAAATATTTTTATTATTACCCATTTATGTTATATGAATATTTACACATAATTAATTGTATTTTAAAACTTAAATGGATTTTATATTAAAACTGAGTTTTATTATTTACAATTTTTGGGAAATAGGATCTTCCTCTCATTTTGAATTATAGTTTATTAAAATAATGATTAATCTAATATTATTTAATTAAAAAAAAAAATAAGGGGTTGGGTGTGGTTTTTAAATTTGACTAGGTTTATTTTAATGATATTGCAATTACTTTTAAATTAGTAAAATATTAATTAAAAATTAATAAATTATATATAGAAGTATGTTATTAAAATAGAGTTTTTGGATAAGAGTGTACTTTAGAATAGATTTTCAATTTTTTTTAAATTTATTATGAATAGTTATTATGTAGATGTTAATGATTTAACTTGCAATAAATATTCTAAAATATTTTATTTATGATGGTTTAGATTTTATTTATGATATTGAATTTTTATTTATTTTTTTTATTTGTAGAATTGATGCTTTTGTGATCCATATCAAATTTTCGAGAGATTTTTCAACGTAAATCACATAAGAATTTATTTGTTGACGCGTTTCGAACCAACTAGAACCAACTAGTCGTTCATCGTCAGAACAAGTTGAAGAAACAGATCCGGCCTTAGCATGTTAAACAGATCCAGCCTTATCATGTTAAATAGTATGAGCAGAGTCTCCGACTACTTGGATAATGGCTAATATTGACTTTAGGACCAAGGTCAATTTTTTTTTAATTTTTTAATGGAAATTAGTTAAAAATAAACTTTTATTAGTGTTCATGGTTAATTAAAAAATAATTTATTTATTTATTCATTATTATTTAATATTATTATATATAATGTTTTAATATTATATATATATATATATATATATATATAATATATATATATATATTATATATATAATATATATATATATAATATATATATAATACTATGTGTTAAAAAGTTAGTAAAAATTAATAAAAATTGTGAACGAGCTTTAAATTAATAATAATAATAATAAATAAATAAATAAATAAATAAGATATTTTACAAAATAAAACATAATTTTTTTAAATAAATTAAAAAAAATAAAATAACAATTAAATATAAATAAAAAACTAAATAGATAAATTATTATATTATATAAAAATAGTAAGAATTTATAAAAGCTACGAAATTGAAAAATAATAAAATCAATTAAATGATAATTAAATAAATACCTAAAAAGAAAAAATAAAATTAGTTTTTTATATAGAATATAAAAGATTAAATAAAGCTATATATATATAATAAATAAAATAAAAAATAAATAAATAAGTGAAAAAAAACCATTATTTAGGAAAAATAAACAAATAAATAAAATAAAAGAATAAGTAAATGTCAAGAAAATAAAAATAAAAAAATCCATTACCTAGGAAGAGATGGCTAGGATCCAGCAACTTCTTATCTTTCACCCGTCTTCTCTATTGAGAGTGTTCGGTCTCTTCTCAATCTCAAGGGCTTCTCTAAATTTTCGGTGATGGAACTGCGAAACCCTAGCGATAACACTTGCCTCCTGTATGCAAACATGATGCTTGGTACTTTCGGCATGCTCAGATAAAGCAGAAGACTTGGTCCTTCGATGCTTGAGGTCAGTTGCATGCTCGCTAATTCTTTGATTAATGGAGCGACCCGTTTGACCAATATAGGGGTCCCGCAGGAACAAGGAATAATATAAACCTTTTTCATGTCCTTAGGGTTGATAGGATCCTTTACAGACCTGAGGGATTTACCAATGGTGTTGAGGGGACTAAAGGTCGAGGGGACATTGTGCCTCTTAAGAATCTTGGCAATTTTATCAGTGGTCACCTGAACATAAGGAAGATGGACACCGGGGACCCGCTCTTTCGGTTCTCTTTTAGCTAAAGAATTCTTGGCAGCTTTGAGGAAAGCTTTCTGACCTAGGTACTTGCTATAACCATTCTCAACAAAAACATTAAGGAGGTGGGATTTCTATTTCTCAAAGCTTTTTTCATCAGAGATCCTAAGGGCCGGAGTAGCTAGGGTGTTGAGAACGCCCAAGTTCTGAGCCGGGAAATGGTGGGAATTGACATGAAGATATTGCTCCATATGTTTTTTCTTTTGAAACACTTGGTGGGAGAGGGAACCATCACAATTCCTAGAAATAAGAATATCAAGGAACGGGAGGCAACCATTGACTTCTTGTTATTTAGTGAACTTAATGGCTGATGATTGACGATTGAGATGTTCGAGGAAGAGATCTAATTCTTCTTGGCCATGAGACCAGATGAAATTAGTGTCATCTACAAATCTCTTCCAAAGCTTTGGCAGGAGGCGCGCTGAGCTTAGGGCCTTGGCTTCAAAATCCTCCATAAAAAGATTAGCTACAATAGGGGAAAGGGGGGAGCCTATGGCAACACCATAGGTTTGCTCAAAGAACTCTCCTTCAAAGCTAAAGAAGGTGGAGGTGAGGTAGATCTCCACTAATCGAGCAATATCAGGATCAGTGAGGTGGTTGATCACCTCCAAGGCTTCATTAATCGGGATGCAGGTATAAAAAGAAACAACATCAAAGCTAACGAGGATGTCCTTGGGGTCAAGCTTAATGCCCTTGAGCTCATTAATAAAGGAAGTGGAGTCTTTGACGAAGGACTCCGTATGACCAACCAAAGGCTTAAGCTTGAATGCAAGGAACTTAGCAAGAGGATAGGTAGGCCTACCAATTTTGTTGACAATGGGCCTAAGGGGAGCTCCTTCTTTGGGGATCTTAGGAAGTCCATAGATCCTAGGAGTTAAGGGATTGCTCTCAATGAGCTTATGGTGCAAGTCACATGCAGATTTACAGGATTTAATGGCAAGCGCTACCTTCCTAGAAATCTTCTTTAAAGGGTCTTTAGGAAGCTTTTTATAGCTCCCACTATTATGAAGATGATCCACTATGGTAATCATCTTTGTTGAGAATGACAGTCGCCCCACCTTTGTCGGCTCTCAAAAAAACGATATCATTGTTCTGGTTTAAGGATCTAAGAGCTATCAATTCCTCTTTACTAAGGTTGCTCTTAGGGGGCTTTGCCTTGCTTAAGGTTACTGCACAATCCTGCCTTATAGTATTTTTAATATTATCAGGTAAACCTTTAATCCCATACTCTATGTCACAAATAATATCCTCTACAGGAATCTTCCTAGGGGCTAAGGCAAAATTTAACCCTCTACTTAAAACCTTAAATACTGAAGGGGAAAAAGAAAAACTTAGACCAAATTTAACCTTATTATTTATATTACCAATTATTAGGGGTACTATGATTCATTATTGTTATTGTTAATAATATTAATCATTACATTATTATAATTGTATTATAATTATATTATTATTGTAATAGTGGTTATTATTATTATATTATTATTATTATTATTATTATTGTTATTATTGTAATTATCGTTATTTTAATATTTCATATTAATATTTAATAATGGGTTGGATGGTTTATGATATTGATAATAGTAATAATAATATTAATAATAATGATAAATTACAATAATAGCACTATATTAATAATAATAATAATAATTAATAATAACCACTATTACCAATAATAATATTAATTCAAATAAACAATATACTATAGTTAATGATAATATTATTAACAATAACAATAATAATAATAGTAACCCTAAGAATTGTAATATAAATAATAAGGTTATTAATTTGTCCAGGTTTTCTTTTTCCCCTTCAGTGTTTAAGGTTTTAAGTAGAGGGTTAAATTTTTCCTTAGCCCCTAGGAAGATTCCTGTAGAGGATATTATTTGTGACATAGAGTATGGGATTAAAGGTTTACCTGATAATATTAAAAATAATATTAGGCAGGATTGTGCAGTAATCTTAAGGAAGGCAAAGTCCCCTAAGAGCAACCTTAGTAAAAAGGAATTGGTAGCTCTTAGATCCTTAAACCAGAACAATATATCGTTGTTCTGAGAGCTGACAAAGGTGGGGTGGCTGTCATTCTCAGCAAATTTGATTACCGTAGTAAGATGTTGGATCATCTTCATAACAATGGGAGCTATAAAAAGCTTCCCAAAAACCCTTTAAAGAAGATTTCTAGGAAGGTGGTGCTTGCCATTAAATCCTGCAAATCTTTGTGTGACTTGCACCATAAGCTCACTGAGATTAATCCCTTAACTCCTAGGATCTATGGACTTCCTAAGATCAACAAAGAAGGAGCTCCCCTTAGGCCCATTGTCAACACCATTGGTGGGCCTACCTATCTTCTTGCTAAGTTCCTTGCATTCAAGCTTAAGCCTTTGGTTCGTGGTACGAAATCCTTTGTCAAAGACTCTACTTCCTTTATTAATGAGCTCAAGGGCATTAAGCTTGACCCCAAGGACATCCTGATTAGATTTGATGTTGTTTCCTTTTACACCTGCATCCTAATTAATGAAGCCTTGGAGGTGATCAACCGCCTCACTGATCTTGATACTGCTCGATTAGTGGAGATCTACCTCACCTCCACCTTCTTTAGATTTGAAGGAGAGTTCTTTGAGCAAACCTGTGGTGTTGCCATGGGCTCCCCCCTTTCCCCTATCGTAGCTAATCTTTTTATGGAGGATTTTGAAGCCAGGGCCCTAAGCTCAGCGCGCCTCCTGCCAAAGCTTTGGAAGAGATTTGTAGATGACACTAATGTCATCTGGTCTCATGGCCAAGAAGAATTAGATCTCTTCTTCGATCATCTCAACCATCAATCGTGAACCATTAAGTTCACTAAAGAATAAGAAGTCAATGGTTGCCTCCCGTTCCTTGATATTCTTATTTCTAGGAATTGTGATGGTTCCCTCTCCCACCAAGTGTTTCGAAAGAAAACACATACGGAGCAGTATCTTCATGCCAATTCCCACCAATTTCCCAACTCAGAAGTTGGGCATTCTCAACACCCTAGCTACTCCGGCGCTTAGGATCTGTGATGAAAAAATCTTTTAGAAAGAGAAATCCCACCTCCTTAATGTTTTTGTTGAGAATGGTTATAGCAGGTACGTAGGTCAGAAAGCTTTCCTCAAAGTTGCCAAGAATTCTTTAGCTAAAAGAGAACCAAAAGAGCGGGTCCCAAGTGTCCATATTCCTTATGTTTAGTGGACCACTGATAAGATTGCCAGGATTCTTAAGAGGCAGAATGTCCCCTCGACCTTTAGACCCCACAACACCATTCGTAAATCCCTCAGGTCTGTAAAGGATCCTGTCAACCCTAAGGACATGAAAGGGGTTTATATTATTCCTTGTTCCTGCGGGACCCCCTATATTGGTGAGACGGGTCACTCCATTAATCAAAGAATTAGCGAGCATACAGCTGACCTCAAGCATAGAAGGACCAAGTCTTCCACTTTAGCTGAGCATGCCGAAAGTACCAAGCATCATGTTTGCATAGAGGAGGCGAGTGTTATCGCTAGGGTTTCACAGTTCCATCACCGAAAATTTAGGGAAGCCCTTGAGATTGAGAAGAGACTGAACACTCTCAATAGAGAAGACGAGTGGAAGATAAGCAGTTGCTGGATCCCAACCATCTCTTCCTAGGTAATGGATTTTTTTTTCTCGTCATTTACTTATTCTTTTATTTTATTTTATATGTATTTATTATATATATTATATATATAATATATATATATATATAATATATATATATATATATAAACTAAATTTTATTTTTTCTTGGTATTATTTACTATCATTTAATTAATTTATTATTTTTCAATTAGTACCTTTTATAATTCGTAACTATTATATATATATAATATTTATCTATTTAGTTTATTTTTATTTATATAAAAAAAAATTGTTTATTTATTTATCTATTTATTTATTTAATTTATTATTATTATTATTATTATTATTATTATTTTATTTTTACCTCGTTCCAAAATTTTATTTAATTTTTACTAACTTTTTAAACAACATAGTATTAAATATTATTATTTTTTTTAATCAAAAGATATTATATAATTAATATTAAATTAATTAATTTAAATAAATAAAATGGATTTTTTAATAACCATGAACAACCAATTAAATTTATTTTAACTAATTTCATTAAAAAAAATTTAATATTAATAAATTAAAAAAAAATTGACCTTGGTCCTGAAGTCAATATTAGCCATTATCCAAGTAGCCGTTGGAGACTCTGCTTGGACTATTTAACATGCTAAAGTTAGATCCGTTTCTTCAATGTGTCCTGACGATGAACCATACTAGTTGGTTCGAAACACGTCCACAAATGAATTCTTATGTGATTTACGCTAAAGAATCTCTCAATTTTTTTATTTGGTTAATCAATAGGGATTTGAACTAGTAATCTAAAGACTTTTACCTTAATAATACATCAATTTATCATCATTTCAAAGTTTCATAGATGACATTGAACTTTTATTTTTTATTAATCTTTATTAACTTTTTGATAATTATATATATTTAATCATAGATGACATTGAACTTTTATTATTTATTATTTTATAATCTTAATATTAACTATTTTGATAAATAACATATATAATATATAATTTAGCTATTTTTTATTGATTGGTATTATAATATAAGTATTTGTTTTTCTTTACCTACATAACAATGTAATTTTTTCTGTTTTAGTATAAATACATTTTCATTTTACTATATTCATATATTCTTTATAGTTGGCAAATTTATATAGTTATATAAATTCATTTATTAAACTAATAAAATATTAATTCCATTTAAAATTTTGATTTTGAAAAGATAAAACTTCAATTCTTTATGAGTGTTTTATCATTAAATATTATTGGATTTTAAACTTAAGTCAGTTTTTACTTTAAAATTATTATTGTTTATAATGTTTTGAAAAAAAATAATCCCAAAAATGATTAAACTAATTTTGATTAATATAAATTTGTTAATAATTTTTTTATAATATTATTATTAATCTATAATATATATATTATATATATATAATTATAATCATTAAATAATTTATTTTTTAAAGTTTAAAATAATTAATAATCTTATTTTAAATATTTACTATTATATATAATAAAACTAAACCAACAAGTTGTATTATCTTACAATTTTTGAGATTAAAATTCCTTTTACAGTATCAGTTTTCATATATAATATATATAATTATATATATATATTAATTGTATTATATATGTATTATATTGTAATGCCCCCTCCTCGCAAGTCTACCCAAGCAACTAACTTGCCGAGCCAAACATTTGATGAGAGAGGTGACTATAAAGGATTCAATCTTCTTGGTAATCTTATGGAAATGGAATTGATGGAACACATCAAACAATCCCATCCACATCAGCAAAAATACCCCCAGGAGACATGTCAGCCACTCAGACATCTCGTTCCTGGGTCCCACTAATGTTTTAAGTATTTAAACTCAATGTCACTCTCATGCTATAGGCAAAACATCGACCAACAAACCAAAATTGCTCTCTTAGGCCTTTGTGCCAGTGATTGTGGAATTTTCTCAGCATACTTGTGCCGTCGACCTCGAAATTTGAGTCACTTTTCTAGCACATAATCCTTTCCCCTACCCAGAACTTGCTACAACCTTCACAATCCATCAAAGACATCATAAAAGTGTTGGTAAATAAAAAATCAACCTAAGGACTTGGCTAGAGCATCCCCAACTGTGGCTGACATTCGGTCAAACACTTGGCATCAATGCAATCTACTACTAATGAAACATAACCATAAGGATTTCCTCCTCCTCCATTGAACTATATATCATCAATTAGGTCTTGCATTAATCCATTCAATAATTACAAGTAAATACATTAAATAACTATGACATGAACCAACCGTTTAACCATGCGTAGAACCAACTAAAACCATATAAATATCAAAGATATGGCCGCCATTAAATGGACATCTAAACCAATGCAAAATTAAGATAACTTAGCTTTTATTAATCATAGGCAAATCCAACCATGTTCGGGACTTCCACGTACCACCCAATCATAGACATGGTTGAACCAAATCTCTCTTTCCACCAATAACCCTCATGCCATATTCCAAGCAGGAATGTGGGATATCATAGAAAAACAAATCCAAGTACAACCAAGGAAATATAGAGGTTAGACCACCTCCACCCTCACCAAACCGTGATCACCCAAAACTAGTGCTCCGACCACAACTGAGTTGAACTTGGAATGTCATTTGGAATCCATCACTATCCTTGAGTAATTTTTTGTCTCTTTATCTCTCAAGCTTTACCGCAATATAATCGGACATCACTAAGCCCTAAACCAAGACCAGACTCTTAAACTTTCTTGTAATCAAAACCTAGATCACTAGGCCCTAAACTGAGACTTCTCCCATAGGCTTTATCGTGTATCCCACCAAAACTGATATAAACATCGCAACACGATGACATCCAAAAAAAGGATAGGCTATGCTGAAAACTACTGTCATAACACAAAAAAACCATGCCAATGACAACAAGAGAGTGATACACCAACATAAAAAGCCATGCATGTCTAAACTAGCTAGGAAATCACACATGCAAAAGGTTACCAGCAAGTATTCCTGCTAAAGCTAGTTGATCCTACTCTTCTTCCTTGATCCTTGATTTCCTTCTTTTCCCCTTGTTTTATTTTCCTTCCTTGATCCAAAGCTAGAGTGCTCCAAGAAAACTCTAAGTGACGAAGAGAGACACAGAGAGAGATAATAATGAGAGAACTCCATACTTGAACTAGAAAAAGGTTACCAGCTTATCCTTAGAAGTATTTTTATGAATGAGACCTTTATTTTCTTCATCTTCCTGCTCACATGCAACCTATGACCCTTCACCTTACTTTTCTCCTAATTTCCTTTATTTTCATAAATAAATGTGCCAAAAAAGTATTTTTTCCTTTTAATTCCTTTTCATTAGCCTTTGCCAAATTTCCTTAGCTAAAACTCTCATCCAGTGATGCCCACAAGGGTATCTTTGCCCAACATTCAGCTTGGAATATGTGTCCCTTAAACGTGGTATTATCTAATCCTACTTAACAAAACTTTAATAATAAACTGAAACATTGAACTCAAACTTTTCTTAAATTTATTGTCCTAATTTTAATTTAATTTAATAATAATAATCATAAAATCATGACCTGTATCTCTTACCTTTTTTCTAGCATAATAAACTTTTTTTCCACATGATTAATCAAATTTAAATATTTTTTTCATATACACTTGAAAAAACTGCTCTAACATTCCAT